>CM022669.1:12757671-12805171 GCA_012295275.1 Chrysomallon squamiferum
TATATATATATATTATCTAATATATGCATTCGTTTTCATTATATATTTTTGGTTAAAAATTTTATTATCCAATATATTCAAAAACAATTTTTTCCCTCAAATTTCATTATAAATTAGATGTTCTTGAAAGAAGCATATATATATATATATATATCAAATAAATAAATATATATATATATATATATATATATATATATATATATATATATATATATATATATATATATATATATATATATATATATCAAATAAATAAATAAATTATAGTACATTGTTGAATTTGCCTTTAGAATCTGTCATTTACTCTACTGCAGTATTTTCTTGTAATAATATCTACATTCTAGTACACACAGAACTCGAATCTTAGGCACCAGCAGGACATAGTTTACAGCAGAGTGCAGGAAGCTATTTACAGTTAATTGTGTTAACCTGTTAGCTGGGTCTGTAACCTTCTTTTTCTTGTAGCGATCCTACGTTAAATCCAGTATTGGTCCCAAATGTACAATAAAAGTGAAATATGCAGTCGAGTTTTAAGCGCTTATAAATATGCAGCTCTTACAGAACCCCTCCCGATGCGGGCGCTGCCACCCAAATTTAGAATCACTGGAAGAGCGTATTTGTTACTAAAACATCTAAATTATGGACTAACCCGTTTAGAGATTGTAGATTTACATTTGTTCGTGCTTGAACCAAATTGATTTTGAGCAAAGCTATGTTTTGATAAGAATATAGATAAAAATCGTACAACAGACTTATGCGATTAAGTCGCTGGGCTTTTGTCTGTCACACACTGCAAACGCAAGAATCTACGAGCATTGTCCAAAATTACGATTCGCAGTCGTGACTCAGACTAAAGACCGTGTAGATAATGAAAGAGGAAATCTGCTCTAGATCGTCTTTGATCTACACTTTTTTGAGAGCAGCAAATGATATTTATTTTGAATGCACATTCCCCCACAGGGAGGATATCTATTCTAGATCGTCTATGGTCTACACTTTTTTGAGAGCAGCAAACGATATTTATTTTGAATGCACCTTCCCATAGACCGGAAAAAGGACGGTCTTTGATGAATCTGTCTGGATGGAACGACAAATATAACAATCGATTCTCTGACGTGCACAGTTATATAGTTCACTCATTAGTATTTTATTCGTTAAAAAAAAAAAAAATAATAATAACAATTACTGTTTTTTATTCATGAGCTTGAAAATATAAACTACTGGACATTAACAAATATATTTACATATCAGTATGAATACAACGGAAATAAAACTGTTTTATATATATAATTCATTTTCTTTAAATTGTTTTTTAACGACACACAGACAACATTAAAAGAGAGTAGAAAAAAAAAATAATAAATGGCATCTTTCAACCTTGAACAAGGATTTCAGCGAGAAAGACATCACAAGCTCGTACTATTTCGTGGACAAAACTAAGGAATACTCCAGAAACGTATCTTGCGCATAATCGCTACGACGACGTCTTAGAAGTGGAAACTTTTTAGCACCAGTTTCAACCCATACTCATCAAGTTAATGGCTGGAAACAATATTCATAATTACCGCTAACACCGAACTGTCTCGGTCTCTAACCCTTTGGAGCAATTTGATGGTCAAGACTAAAGGGAACGTAGACAGAGCAAAGTGTTTGTGGCAAACACGGTTTGAAATATTGCCGTGTTTGTCTGCGGCATCAAATTTCCAGTCATTATCGTTCTGAAAATGGCGGTTCACGAACGAGATGGACGTTTTCCATAAGTGTATTGATATTACTGCTGATCAGTGCCCGGAAAGAAGTGTGGCAGTTATTGATATAAAAAAAAAAAAAAAAAAAAAAAATACATATATAAATGTTAAAAAAAATATATATATATATATAAAAACATTTTTAAAAACATAAATAATAAAAAATAAATAATAATGATTAAAAATAAAGTATCAGATAATAATAATAATAATAATAATAATAATAATAAGAAGAAGAAGAAGAAGAAGAAGAAGAAGAAGAAGAAGAACAACAACAACAATAATAACAAAAATAAATAAATAAAAGAAAATATACAACTTAAATCAAAAAAGATTAAAAAAATAAAGATTAAAAATATATATATATATTAAAATAGCTGATATAAAACAACTTGAGTAGCTTCATTTGCTGACAAAAAAAAAAAAAAAAAAAAGAAAAGAATTGTCTCTTAGTTATCTTTAAAACCGTACAAAAGATTTTCATAGACACTGCACTGTTATATTGGTTTATTATGTTCGGAAATGCCTTCACTCTATCCGTCCATAAATCATTTTTTACATAACTAGTCATATATGTAAAAACACGTAAAATGGCACATATTATTACTGTTATTATTTTTATTATTTTACACTCAACACTCAAGACTGGGCCCTGTATCCTCCGTATAAAACTTAATAAAGGTAATCAAAATATGAGACTATTTTTCTCTGCCTACGTCTAACAAATCAACGCCTACGATTCCGTAATCAAAGACAAGATTATATTAAGTTTCGCTTATAGACTACCATCACGTCTTTTCGTCATAACAGAATCAAAACAGCGTAGATATATCTGGTCTGAGACAAAAATATATATCTGCATAAATAAAATTAAAACGAAACGCTGACAGCGAAAGTTAAAATGGAAGACAGATCTAACGCAAAAACGTCACAGACCCAGCTAACTAGTTAACAAAATAAACTGCAAATAGCTTCCTGTACTCTGAGTTACAGACTTTACAGCTAACAACATGCTGCAAAACACTTCAGTTCCACTTTTAGTGCTAATTTATACTCTATATTAAGTACTGGTTATTAGCTTTATCATTTTTATCTGGCCCCGTAGTCTCATCTTTTTTGTGCCCTTGAAAAAAACAACTGATGAATTTAAGCCAAAATAATTACATTGTTTTGTAAGGAACGATAATATACGCGTGTACATGCGCACGTAGATATATACCTAAACGCACGAACACACACTCTATCTCTGTTATTTTGTTATTTTAATGATTAATAATAATTTTGCTTAGGTTCCTCTCCTAAGAATGTGTTATTTTATATCATTTAAACTGATAAATAAATAATAGATAGTTTAATAAAGCCGACTCCTAAAGCACTACCATTTGCTTATTTCTGTGTCTATAGGTAAGAAGATAAGCAGTATTATTAATAATTATTAAATTAACAAAACAACAGAGAGAAAACAAATATATTTCTACAGGAGATAACGTTAAATTCACAATATTTACGAGAATATAATAACAAGAATAATGATAACAACGACCACAACGCCAACGACAACAATAAATTACGACTGCTTCCTGTACTGACAGAAACGTTGATGTTCATTCACAAACAACTCTCTTTTCGCTATGAAGATTCGACCGTTTCTTAACCATACAGTACTGAAATCTGGATCGATGCCTAAGACAATGTTAGTGTTAGTGTGTTAGAGAGAATAGAGACTGCAGTGGTTTTTTTTACAGTACCAATTATTTCTTGATACACTTTGGTATGTGAGTAATAATATTCGAATACGTATTAGTCGCTATTAAATGCTACTGATTAGATTCTTAAATATTTTGTAGTGTTCATTTAATTTAAAAATCTCTCTGTCATTATCTCTGTCTGTCTGTCTGTCTGTCTGTCTGTCTCTCTATCCGTCTACTTATCTATCTATGGTTTTTATCTCTCTTTCTTCTTCGTTCTCTCTTTTTCTTCCTCTTTCTCTTTCTTCCTCTCCTCTCTCTTTCTTTCTCTTTCGGTATATCTTTTTCTTCATTTCTCTCTTTCTCATCTCGTAAACATACACGCACACGCACATCACACACATACACACATACGCACATACACGCACACACACACATACGCACACGCACACACTCGCTCTCACACACACATACACACACTAGAACAATGAACACATTTTGAATGGTACCCAACTACTTTTTCTTCTCTCTTTCTTTATTTTCTTATTCTTTTACCTTTACTTTTTCATTTATTTATTTTTATTTTATTTAATTTGTTATTATTCTTTTTCTTTTTCTTTTTTATTCCTGTAAAAGAAATAAATCTCGCTGTTACAAACACTGTGTGACAATTAATTTTTTACAACCTTTTAACTTTTTTTATTCTCAGTTTATCCTAATTTTATTTTCTTATGCTAACTTTATGATCTGTTAAAATTAAATTATTTGCGATTCTCGTTTTTAGTTTGTAGCTGTTGTAATCTTATTTAACGACACGTACTCGAATTACAAACTTGACTTGGTTTAAAAAATGTAATGTGTTGCAAGCAAACATTTTTAAAAAGCTACAGTATGAAGGTGCAGATAATCATACAATAATAATTAAGTGTAACTTCCTAAATTCCCTCTTTTACTTTTTTTTGTTGCTTTCTTTCGTTTTAATAATATTGTTGATTCAGTTTCAGAAAAATAAATGAATAAATAAATAAAATTAAAAAAAAGAAAAAGAAAGAAAGAAAGAAATAAAAATAAAAAAGAAATAAAAAAAAAAAGAAATAAAAAACCCAAATAAAAAAACAAATAAAATAAATAAATAAATAAATAAATAACAGTAAAAAAAATAATAAGTAAGTAAATAAATAAGTATGTAAGTAAATAAGTAGGTGAATAAACAAATAGTTATTTGACTCATTACTCGACGCATACGTTACACGGAACACACGCACACACACACGTGCACAAGCATGCACTCACACATTCACACATACACTCGTGACGTAGACAGGCAGTTGATACGAAAACACACATCGCACGTTTTTCAGACATTTCGCACATACATAAGCTATAATCTGTGTATCTAATACATTTTTATTATAAAAAGGTTTATAAATAACGCTACAATCTCACATATCGACTTGTTTCATAATTACATATTTATGGACGTCTAACTAAAGCCCGACTGTCAAGCACTGTTTACTGGCTCTGTTCAGTCAAATATTGTTTTTCACAAAACCCTTTGACACCGGCCGGCCAATAAATTCTGATTGTCATTCTCCAGCATGTCCCGAAATAAGTTTTTAATTAATCAAACCTGAACACATGCAGACCCTTCCATGTCACAAGTGTCAGTACTCTAACCTCTCCATCTGTCGGCTAGATTGGGGACGCGCTAATGAAGCCGGCAACACCCTTCAAACAATGATCGCTGGAAAAGATGCATCGATATTCATTGTGCTCGGCGCTGGAGAGCTGGAACGCACTTGATTGTCCAGCCGACAGACAGAAGAAGAGGGACAGGAGAGATAATCTCTCGGTGAGAATTAATAATACATTGATTCCTGCGCGCGATTTCTTGTCTCTTCTTGCCTTCCCCGTTTCAGGAAAGGTGCTCCGGACAATTCTCCGTGTGTGGGGGGCAGGTCTTATCGATCCGTTCGTTACTTTCCGCCTTCCGCCGTCGCAGTTCGGTGTAGAGAACTGTTACAGCCCAGAGATCGTGGTTGTGTGTTGATGTTATCGGCAGACTGCGCGAGGCTGCTGTGTTTAAAGAACGGGGTTTTCACTACAGCCGAGTGCTGGGCCATACCGCGACTTTTATTTTCAAGCCGTTGCGTGATTCGTTCTAAATTAACGAGAAGATAGATTTGCGACGATTTCTTCCTTCCTACTCGGAGAAAACAAACCCAGTCACGCAAGAGAAGTTCTGATAGGCGTGCTGTGCTGCTTTTGGCTTGAAAGTTTATCCCAAAGATTTCTCTTAATTATGTTTGGAGTACGCTGCCTTGTCGCATTGCTTCATTTATTATGAAAGTTTGCTGGATTTTTTGTTTGTTTATTTTCTCCTCGTATCTTATGGATGGATAAAACTTTTTTTTTTCTTGGTGTATGTTGTGTGTGTGAAAAAAAAAAGATAAAGATATCAGAAGCTAAGTGAATCACTTGCCATTGAGAAGTTCGAACACGCCAGGTTTGTTTTTAATTTCAGCGATTTTTTGTTTATGTTATGTATGTCTTACTTATATCGTGTTTATTTACCAATCTTTAGGTGTGTTGTTGTATCCTCTAACTTGTTTTCATTTTGTTCCGTACACGAGCGCCGTAACACAAAGCTTGGTTTTTGTTTGAAACTTACAGAAGTTACTTGTACGTAGTAACAGAAAACACATATATAGAACCTACAATTAAAATATTTGGATATAAGACTTTTTAAAGTAAACAATATTTTAGTTAACGAATTCTTCTTCTCTTTCTTCTTCTTCTTCTTCTTCTTCTTCTTCTTCTTCTTCTTCTTCTTCTTCTTCTTCTTCTTCTTCTTCTCCTTCTTCTTCTTCTATTTGTCTACTTATTATTATTCGAGTTGTTATTGGTGTTTTGTTGCAGTTCTTGGCGTCGTTGTCGTTGCTGTTATTATTACATGCAAAACATTTCATATCACTTCATTGCCCGTGTACCCAGAAAGAACCTGAACAACTTTTGCTAAAAAAAAAATATATATATTTTTATAATAATTTAAAATAGGTAAAAGTTTCGGATGAAAAGTGAATGATAGAAAATTAAATTAAAATGTATCGATTAAATTTAATTTAATTAAAACATAGTGAAAAACAATAGTATATAAATTTACAAATCTAATCAATGAAAATGCATGCTGGTTGGTCTAAGTTTAATAAATTAAATTTAATTGTCATTAATAATAATATACTCTTATTTTCAAAATAAAGAAAACATATTTTCAATTTAAGAACACATTAACTTCTGATTTAATTTTCAGTTTTTGATCCTATTACGTTATCCATCCATCCATCCATCCATCCATCCATCCATCCATCCATCCATCCATCCATCCATCCATCCATCTATTCACACAGCTATGTGTTACGTAAGCTTCTTAAACACTAATTTAAAAAAAATAAAAAATAAATGTATAATGTAAATTGAAGGGAAATAATTTATCAGTGTTGATTTTAATAAAGGTTAATTATAAGGGTTATCGATCTTAACAGAACATTAAGTAATGTAGCGCTATAAACCAATACAATGATGAACAATTTATTAACCTTCATTGCCGATCATTAAAAGATTTTTTCAATAAAACTGATAATATGATTAAAATCTTCTCATGCGTAGTTATCTAGGTTTAACTGTTACACACCTATATACCTACATCAGCGCGCGCACACACACATGCATGATTTTTTCTTCGTCTTCTTCTTCTTCTTCTTCTTCTTATTATTATTTCATTCGTGTGAAATAATTAAATCTGCTTTATGGATGTAATTATTTATTCTTTATAGATCAAACGCTGAGAGGAGTTATTTCTGTACATTAAGGTAAGAGAATAAAAATAATCAGTAAAATATATTTAAAACAAAGGAGGAAAAAATTAAATATACATATTTGGTATAACGTAAATGATATATATAAAAAATTGATTTTGTGATTTTTGATTTCGTTTTACTTAAATATCATAATTGCTAATTAACTTAAATTAAATACATTATCTAGTTAGTCGTATATAATTACAAGACTTTTTATTATTATTATTTTTTTTTTAAATATTTTATAATATTATCGGTCCACTATCGTAATTTTCAAACACGGTCTGTAGCACCTTTTGATAAAGACACGCAAAACTTACATCGAGTTATTTATGCACTGCGGGTACGCTGTTCTTCACTGAATATGAAACGCTTCGCTCCAGTTCCTATATTTATCAATACATATTTTATGTGCAGCCGATATAGGGCACAACATCTGTGTCTTGCTAGTAATTAATTTTAATAATAGAAACAACGCATGTTTGCGGTAAGTCGTTAAGACCATTGTTTCACAGTTATTGTGAACCTGCGTTATTTACACTGATTACTCCATCTGTTGATTAATATTTCATATTCCGTTACTGCTGATTATTGTTCTTGCTGCTACTGCTGTTACTGCTGCTGCAACTGCTATTCAATAAGTACTACTACTACTACAGCTACTACTACAACTACTGCTACTGCTGCTACGGTTATTATTACTGCTGCTGATTTACTGTTACTACTATTACTCCTACTACTACTACTGCTTCTACCATTGCTGAGGCTGCTAAAACCACTACTACTATTACTTATTCCACCACCACCACAACTACTACTGCTGTTGTTACTACCACCTCTACCATTTCTACTATTTCTACTACTGCCACTGCTATCACCAATACCATAACCATAACCACCACTACTATTGCTGCTTTTGGTATTACCATTGTTACAGTTATTGTTATTACTACCACTATTACTACTACTATAACGACTACTATTATTACTACGACAGCTGATACTTCTCTTATTAATATATAACGTGGAAGTAAATAACAGAAGATTACCATCAAATAATAGAACAACTGGATTCTTTTAAACAGTCGTGAAACTCTTATCACCGGAAAATGCCGAAGTGTTTAATAATATTAAATTTTTATCACAACGTGCAGTTTCGAATATTACGTGCGAGGAAGGAACGCTATCAGTATTTACATACGAGCTGTTTGGCTTTTATACCAACACTTATAATGCGTGTATTCGTCCAGTAACTGCTTCGTTTCAGATTTAAAAGAAAGACATATGTGCCAGTGTGATGAGTTATTACATCGTATTTAAGAGGACTAATGCGGTATTTACTCTAAGTTGACTTATTGCATCTTACCTGACACCCTCGTTTTCATTCGAAATGCTTTTCCTCTTCCGTTATAGTCTATGTAATTATGTCCGTCTATCCGGCTGCATGCCTGTATGTAGGTCTATCTGTCTGTTTGTATATCTGTCAGACTTTCTCGCTGTTTCCCTGTCTTTCTCTGACTTTAAATCTCTCTGGCTGAATGTCAGTCTGTCCATCTATCTATCTACCTATCTGTCTATCCATCTATCCATCCATCCACCTATCTATCTGTCTGTTTGTTTGTCTGTCTATCTATCTATTTCTCTGTCTCTCTATGTATCCATCTGTTTGTATGTATGTATATCTATCTAGCAAAGGTGTGTGTTTGTCTGTCTGTCTGTCTGTCTGTCTGTCTGTATGTATGTATGTATGTGTATGTGTGTGTATATTTATGTGTGTGGTGTGTGTGTATATATATATATCTGTATGTCTGTCTGTTTCTGTTTATCTTTTTATCCATGCACTCTTTCATCCACTTTCTCTCCGTTTTTTCACCTTATATTTCCTGTATTTTGATATTTCCTTCAATCTGTCTTACCTGTCAGTATCTCTAACTTTTTCGACAACTTACGTCTTTCGTTCGAAGTCTTAATTTACTTCATTTCTCAAACTCTGAAAACATACACATATTCTGTTTAAGCATAACATAGCTGTCTGTCTTTTTGAAATTTAGACTGACGTAACGAGCTCGTTTTTTCTCGCTCTCTCTCTCTCTTTTCGTTCCATTTTCATTTCATCTTCTATATTTTTTTGTTCTTCTTCGTCTTCTTCTTCTTTTTTTTTTTTGTTATTGTTGTTGTTGTTATCAGCAGACTTTCGATTTATATGTCTGGGTCTCTGAAATGATATTTTAATCCCAACTGTTGTTTTCATAATCTGCATTTCATGATCATAATTATTATGGTAACCAACTGATCCATCCATCCGTTTCTCTGTCTTTTTCTTTATATCTTTCATTATTTCTCTCTCCTTCCTTTCTTTCTCTCTGTGCGTTTTTGTCTGCATTTATGTCGCTCTCTCTCTCTCTCTCTCTCTCTCTCTCTCTCTCTCTCTCTCTCTCTCTCTCTCTCTCTCTCTCTCTCTCTCTCTCTCTCTCTCTCTCTCTCTCTCTCTCTCTCTCTCTCTCTCTCTCTCTCTCTCTCTCTCTCTCTCTCTCTCTCCGACGCTTTAACTTGCCTCTACACATAATGCTGTAATTCTTACCACGTGTTGTTCCATGGTCCGTGAGTTTTGCTTTGCGTGTTAATCTAGGTAGAAGGACGTTTTGTTGTTTCTTCAAATAAAGAACAACTGTCTGTATAAACATTTCTTTTCCGCTAAGTGCATTAGCACAGAAAAAGAAATAGAGATGCACATGACTCTCGTTACCAAATATTTACAGATATTATAAACAACAGAATAAGAATGAAAGCTAATAACTACCATGGTGAAACTAGACTGCAGTAAATTAGATGTGAAGCAAACAAAAGGAAAAATAAATAAATAATTAAATAAATAAACAAAAATTAATATATAATAATAATAATAATAATAATAATAATAATAATAATAATAAAGATTTCCAAACGAATAAAATAATTTAAATTAAATAACTATATAATAAATAAATAAATAAATAGATAAATTCACCGCGATTAGCTGGATGATAAGCAATTATTCTTACTGTACCTAAACTATTGTTTTAAAATAAATTAAAAATAGCATTATCATATACTTTAATCAATCTATTGTTCGTGTTTTGCTGACTGCGTGTCGTCATTTTAATGAGAAATGAACGGATAAGAAAAGAGAATTCATTTGCATTCCTCAAGGAAATAAATCAAATTAGTAAAACAAAAATAAAGTATATAACCAACGGCGTTCTGAACATCTGTTCTTCTTTTTATGCATATTGTTTTTCTTCTGTTTTTCTTTTTTTCTTTATTACATTTTATGTGTTTTATCTCTCTATATATATAATATGTATATCTGTCTGTTTCTTTTCCTCTCTATCGCTCCTCTGCCTTTCTGTCTCTCTCTTTCGTTCCTTGTCTCCCTCTTTCTCTTTTTCTCTGTCTATCACTCTGTCTCACTGTCTTTCTCTGTCTGTTTGTTTGTTTGTTTGTTTGTTTTGTGTGTGTGTGTGTGTGTGTGTGTGTGTGTGTCTCTCTCTCTCTCTCTCTCTGTCTCTCTCTCTCTCTCTCTCTCTCTCTCTCTCTCTCTCTCTCTCTCTCTCTCTCTCTCTCTCTCCACACTCTCTCACCCTCTCTCCCCCCTCTCTCTCATTTTTTTACAACCCGTATTTTACCGTTTTTAATTATCGTTTAGTCTTCATGTTACCCTTTCACGCGAATTTCCCTGTTACTTTACATCCCTATCAGTTCTTTGTTATCAACTTTGCACACTCTTCAAGTTTCATCAATTTCTAATGCTCCGGCAAAAGATATCGTTTTATTAACACTTCATCTTTCGACTTGAGCTGCGTTCTTTTATCGAGGACCGACCCACTATGTCCCTAGATAAGACACACTTCATCAAATGTGCATGGCCGTGCCGTGGCCGCGGCGAACACGCTTTTCATATCGCCGCATGCTTTGCTGAATATATACAAAGCAGTTCATTAGAATGGGCCATTAAGCGTTTACAATGCTAATGTTATTACATGTACGTGTAAGTGCTTCTGAAGTATGACTCGAATATGCTCTGGGTTTTGAACAGATCCTATATCAGTATCAAAATAATTAGGTTTCATAACAAAAGTACGCTTTGGAGAATATTATATATCGATTTCAAAAAATACCTGAAGTACTAAAGCTCGAGTGCAAGATATGATTAAACAGATAAAGCTTGCGGTAAATACTAGTGCGGGTTTATGATTTTATTTTATTTTTTACTTTATTATTTATTTTTTTTTTCCCAAGGTGATCTTGACACAGAAAGCATTTATATGTAATCTGTAAATCCAAATGTTAGTAATTACTGATTACCATAGGTAATCGTATGGGTAGTAGCTTTATCATTAGCATTACTGGCAGGACTCACCACAGTAGTAATGGTAGTGGTTGTGTTTCTGACGACAGTAGACGTAGTAATACAGTTTAGAGGCAGCTTCTTTAACGTCATCAGTGCCTTATGCTAATTACACTATTGTGACGATCACTACTACATACATACATACATACATACATACATACATACATACATACATACATTCATACATACATACATACATACATACATACATATATATTCATACATTCATACAGACACATACACATACATACGTATATATTACCTTATAAAAAAAAGAAATTTAATATACATGTATATGTGTGTGTATTATATATATATACATACACAGATACACACATGCATTCATACATTCACACATACATACATACATACATACATATATACATAAATACATACATTTTTTTTTTTAAATATGGTAGTAGGTAAATTTAAAATTAATTATTTGTTCAACATATCTGAGCATCTTCTATTTTTGGAAAGATAAATAATTAACTCCATTCCATATCACTCTTTCTGAGCTGTTTCTCTCGTTCCCTGAAGTGGGCGGTCTGCGAGAATGTTATAAATAGTAGTAATGGAATCATTATTGCAGTACAAATCTGTGTTTTAAAAATACTGAGCAATACTCGCTTACAGGTAAACGTAAATATTAAATTTACAGGTGAACGTAATACAAATATTCCGTGGGGGAGTGTGAGGGGGAAAGGTGGAGAGTGCGGGGGGAGAGAGAGAGAGAGGGAAGGAAGTGACGAATGGCGGGAGGGAGGGAGAGAGAGAGAGAGAGAGAGAGAGAGAGAGAGAGAGAGAGAGAGAGAGAGAGAGAGAGAGAGGGAACTCAGTACCACAAGATGAAAAATGTGAACATCAGAAGTATGAGGAAACGTTATATTTGAATTGAATTTTGCACCTGTTACTGTCTCACATATATTTTTTTTATCTTTCATTTTTTTTCTCTCTCTACCTGTTTTACATTTTATTTTATTTTATTTTTTTTCATTTTTCATTTATATTTTTCATTTTTTTTATTTTTTTTTTTTAAACAAGTTTTTAAAGTATAATATATCAATTTGACACTTGCGTATACAAAGAAAACAAAGTACTGAAATAAAATGCACTAATCAGAACCATATTTCTACACAGGTAATTACTGAAGGGGACTGGAATGTGTGTGCCGAACAGGGCTGGAATCACAACGCCTGGAAATCCCGAGTAACCGATATCGCGGAATCTGTAGAAGTGTCAGAGAGCTTTACACTGTGACAACATTATTGGCCGAGTAACGGCAACACGCTGCAAGAACAGCGTGCCAGTCGAGTCCAAGAGATTCCACTCAGTTACAGTGAACTGCTGAAGTCGTGTTTCTTTATTTTTTTCTCTCTTTTTTTTTTTCCAGCGATATTTCACTTACGGAAAAAAAATACTGTATCATCCTTTGCCGATCAGTTTTAAGTTGGCTACCGTTAAAAAGCAAGACAGAGCTGGAAAAAGGAAACCAGAGCGAAGGCAAAACGACAAAGTGAAGGCAAAAAACAAAACATAAAAAGTAATTTTTTTTAACAAAGTTTGCTCGTTATTATTATTATTATTCGCACTTGAGGATCCTTGCATTGAAAATAATTTGTTTAACGAGTTGAACATAGAAGTTCGCTTGGGATACAAGTGTTGATATAAAAGAATGGTTTAGAGGAAGACATTAAAATGACGGAAAAAAGGAAGGATGTGAAGATAAACACATTCTGTCTGGAACATTAAACTTCTGTTTTCGTGCGTTGTCATTATTGAAATAATAACTGTTTCTGAACGTAAGTTTCACATCTATTTTTTTATATTTAAGGTCTACGAATAGTTTTTGTTTCTGTCAAATATAATATAAAAAAATATTTAAAATCTCAGAGATTCAATATCGTTAAACACATATCGGTACAGAATAAATTCGTTTCGGTTTTGTGAATATAACATCTGTATTTAAAGCGGTAGTTTTTTATTACTTCTATACACGAGAGAGTTGCATACTACGTTCATTTTAAACTGAAAATCCAGACTTTGTATTACAGCAACATAGATCATTATCAAACTGTTATTCTTCAAAAACACAGTGAAAACCGAGACCTAGCATTATTAAAACATACGCCTACGTTCGGTTTAAACTGAACCTCACAGTATAACTTGCGTTTTCTTTTCTAAACCAACTGCTCACATTGTGAATCATCTGTTGGTAAAGATGTTAGATACTTTGAGTCTGAAAACCAAATTACAAGGTTAATTCTTCTTGAGCTATATATCAACACAAGAAAAAAAAAAAAAAAAAAAAAAAAAAGAAGAAATAGAAGAAAAAATAAAAACTCACAGAAGAAACTATACTGACCGAAACAAGAAAACAAACAGCAGAGTGCAGTGATTTCCTATTACACAAAAATTTGTACCGAAAAGTCATCGACCCAGGTTTCTTTATTTGTACAGACAAAACAAACGTATTAACAACACAGGTGTGAAAAAAAAGCATTTCACACACAATACCTACACGCGCTCTTCCCCTAGCGGAAGAATGACGGGAATGTGCGGCAACTCTGTGCAGAACGGTCTCATCACATGGTTTTAATTAGCCGATTACTGAGTGATTTTCTCTGTGCTAGAACTTTACACATTACACAAAACTCCCCCGAGGGATCTGCGAGGTGCCGCTGTTGTAACACTGTTCTCATGAATCGGAACCTTATCTACAAATATTTTGACTGCCAAATGGTGTTAAATTCCCAGTTAGGATAATGGATATATACCTTCTGGGGCGGATACCGTGCAGTGTGCTTTTTTCCGTCCTTCGGACTCAAAGTCACCTGTTACCGTTGTTGTATCTTCTGTGGTTTGGAATAGCGGGTAAGTCGTTATTTAATACTAAAGTGTTGTTGAATGTGTCATTAAAACAAAACATTTATTTATTTATTACTTTAACGCTATCTAGAATAATCTCTCTATCTCTCTCTCTCTCTCTCTCTCTCTCTCTCTCTCTCTCTCTCTCTCTCTCTCTCTCTCTCTCTCTCTGTTTTTCTCTTTCTCTAACTCAAAAACAAACAAGATAAGTAAATAAATATATAAAGAATGAATAATATAAACCGAAACTCCCACAAAACGAAGAAAAAAAAAGAAAAAAAAAAGCCAGTTCTAACACAGAGAAAGAGAAGAAAGTAGAAAAATACATTACATAACCATATCTTTAGATGATAAAGATGATTTTAGATGGTAATCAGTTCCGCTTTTGCGCAGCCAGGGAAAAGTAAAATTATCGTGCTTATAACGTCCTTGAGATACACAAGGCATACAAGATCATGTAAAGCTACATTTATCAAGATCTAGATCCACGCCTTCCTTGTATAAATAGTAGTTTTGCACTTGAATCTGCACTTGTCAGTTTTCACGAAAACGCCCGATCTCCTAACGAACGTGACGTCAAATAACAATTTTTCCAGTCCATATTTTAGAACAATGCTTATGACGTCACAAGCTGACAATCTATGTTTATTTGGATCAATAAGGGTATTTACTTTTTTTCTGTGAGCCGAGTTAAGGTAAGATATTTACAATTTCAATAATAATAATTTATAGATTTACTTTTGCTCGTAGAGGAAACGTATTTTAACAGCTGCAGTTTCCTGTGCTCATCCTATAACCAATATATATTCCACGTGCATAACTCTATGCTCACTCAGTTATGAAAAGTAATGCAGTTTTAGAAAATTCCGATTATGTAATGTTTTCCGGTTTTAAACCTGCATTTATTTTCGCATTCCACAAAATATTTAGAACATATCTTGTAATTTATGTAACAACAACAACAATAATAGTAAAAAATAATGATGACAATGACGATAATAGCACCACCACCACCACCACAACCACCACAACAACAATAACAACAACAACAACAACAACAACTACAACAACCACGACAATAACCCGTTCAACTGCTTGATAATTCTAACCTAACAGCTGACGACACATAATCAATACACCATTAAGACAAATCATTATTATTATTATTTTTTTTTTTTCTCTCTCTCTCCAAGATTCTAATTCAGTCTCAACGAAACAAGACATTGTTCTGGGTAATTCGTAATACATTACGTTTTGGCTCATTAACCTCTGTTCTGTTGGACACGTACATCCAATTTCAATTACTGCCAACAGGTAACTGTTATGTAACCCTCGGATCTTTCATTCACCCCCAAGCGACAGCTCCACCCGATCAATCATCCGTTCAGACGATTCGACGTCTCGTTAGTGTTTATACGGATCATTAACAGATAAAGGAGACAGCGGTGATGTAAGAAATGAAAGATTTCTGGGAATTATTTCTATCACATGCAACAGAAATGTGGTAATAAAATTTAAAAAAATAGAAATAAAAATAAAAAATAAAAAATAAAAAATGAAAAAAGAGAAGAAAATCATTATTTTCTCTACAGGTCATCGGCGAATCGATAAATGAATCATTATGTTTAAATCCACTCATTGATTTATTTAATATACACGTATGGAAAACCTGATGGCGTGGTGTAATGTAAATAATTAAATCGCGGTTATGTCGTCGTCATCGCTGTTTGAGACTGACGTGTCTTTGTTTGACTGTCTGTGTGTTTGTGTATCTTGACCTCGTGTTCTTTTGTGTCAGTTCATTGCTAAACCATTCCATGCAGTTAACTGTAAAATTTAATTTATTTACATGCATTAATAATAATAATAATAACAGCAATAATAAGAATGACCTAAACATAAAACAAATTAAAATAAAATAAGGTAAAATAAAATAAATAAAATTAAAATAAAATAAACAAAATAAAAAAAAAAAAAAAAAAAAAAAAAAAAACAAAAACAAAACTAAACTAAAAATCTAGGAAAAAAATGTAAGAAAGACAATAAACACATTTGAAACGTTATATACTCCAAGTTCTCACTTTTTATATAAGGCAATAAATAATACGGTGAATCAGAAAATCTCTAATGATAACCCACGCATTCCTCTATATTATTTTATTAAATTTAGTCTTTTACTTGCATTTTTAGAATTCAGATATTTCTGGTTAAGGCGTAAGAGAAGATATTCAATAATCTCTTTTACTTTATCCCTGTTAGAATAAAGCAAATTGCTTTCAGCATATTTAGCTTTGTCTAATAAAGCTTGAATCTACAGTCCACTGCATCTCTGTCTGTCTGCCTGTCTGTATATCTCTCTATATGCTTATCTGTTTATATGTATTTTTCTGTATATTTATGTGTGTGTGTGTGTGTGTATGGACATTTTGTGCTTATATCTATATACACAGATATACAGATAGACAGACGTGTGTGTGTTTGTGCGTGTCTAAATATATGTATATACACACACACACTCACACACACAATAAGTGAGAGAAAGAGAGATAGTTATAGATATATAGATTATATAGACAAAGATATAGACTGAGAGAGAGACACACACACAGACACACAGAGAGAGAGAGAGAGAGAAGAAGAGAGAGAAAGAGAGATAGTTATAGATATATAGATTATATAGACAAAGATATAGCCAGACAAAGAGAGAGAGAGAGAGAGAGAGAGAGAGAGAGAGAGAGAGAGAGAGAGAGAGAGAGAGAGAGAGAGAGAGAGAGAGAGAGAGAGAGAGAGAGAGAGAGAGAGAGAGAGAGAGAGAGAGAGAGAGAGAGAGAGAGAGATATAATATAAGAGAAAAGGCGAGCAAAGCGGAACAGAGCAGTAACTAAATATCCCCTCGCACTGTTTGGCTACAGTGTTTTCTGTACAAATCACGTTTGCTTTTACGAGAACTGTAATAGGAAGAGAATGACCAGACGATTTCTGACAGCTTTCAGAAAAAGAGAAAAGCGACTTCGGTAAAGGGTGAAGCGTATATGTTTACTTGTGGTTTTAGTTCTTCAGATTGCCCCGGTAATTTTCCTTTTCTTTTGCCGTCTATTCACAAAATCAATAGCGTCTTGTTCACACATCCATTAAGGAAAGCGAGAGTGATGATCGGCTAAGTAAGTGGATTTTCTTAGATAACTAAGCGCATCACTTTCTGAGGGATATAGAACAGTCTTAGTGCTGTGGAACCTGCAGTTTGTTTTCCATACATCCGTCTCTGGATGCATCTGTTCCCTCCAATATTTTTGTCAATAATAATAATAATAATAATAATAATAATAATAATAATAATAATAATAATAATGATGATGATGATGATGATGGTAGTGGTGGTAATGGTGATGGTGATGATTACAACGATAATGATATGATTATATGTACATAACGTCGATGATGATGGAAAAAATTCTGAAAAAGAACTCGACCAAATCCCCAAGAAAACAAAATACCTTAAACTACAGCAGCAGCAGTAACAACAACAACAACAACAACAACAACAAAACAATAAAACACCCACAAACAACAACAACAACAACAAAAAATAGCAAAAAGCAACCAAAAAAAAACAAATCAAAGAAAACCCCAGAAAATAAATAGACAAATAAACAAACTCCCATACCAAACCCTTCCACAAACAAAATGATCTAATAAAATTACGAAGTGAGAAATAAGATACTTAAAATAATCTGCATGGACAAAACAGCGTTATAAAAAGTGGTTCATTTCTGCATTCAGCCTATAAAACGCGTATTATTTTATCATTTCTTTCTTCATGAGATGATTTATAATACTGTCAATATGACACAACATTTAGATTAAACAATTTCACATTGTAGATGGTATTTTGACGGCAAATTAAGCCATCTCTTACGATGCTTTTAGAGAATTCGATTAATGGTTGGCACAAATCGATACATTTTCGGTGATAAATGTGATGTATATATTGTGTGTGTTTGTTTAAGAATGTATTTTAATATCTATAAGAATAATATGCATTTTATGATCAGAATTTAAGAATATAATTTAAGCTACTACTAAGCAATGTTGCTGTTGTTTGTTATGCGATAACAGTTTCGCTTTAAAAAAAAACAAGTAAAAAAAAAAAAAAAACCACAATCAAACATGAATTCTTCATATTCTAAGAAAAAAATGTGTGAAAAATATAAATAAATATAGTACAATTATTTGAAAAAAAAAAAGTAAAGTAAAATAAAAAAAAAATAATAATAAAAAAAGATGTTTGATCAGTAAATAAGGATCGAACCCACAACCTTGGCTCGACATTCGACAATCAACATTTGTCACGGTCCATCTGGACACGAAGAAAGGCAGTGCACGCATTTGTTTCCTTTACGGCACGCTAGAACAGTTCCACTCCACTGCCAATTCTTCCTCGATAAAGGTTAAAGTGTATCGATCTAGTGATCGATCAAGACATACTCGGAATCCATGATGTCAGAGGTCAGGGAATATTTACTGGCAAATACAAATTTCTTCTCCAAAAATAGGCGAATTAGGATTCTTGACGTAGTAATTTATCTAAACCGTGGCACTATCCGCAAAGAAAAACAATGGAAGTTCGTTTAATGAAAATAAGCAGCAAGACAGAAAACATGATAATCAACCGTAATGGACATTTTGTGTTTTTCTTTTTTTCTCTTTAAAAGAACAGGTTCACGATTAAACTGTTATTTCATATAAATAAAATATATTTATTACATTAATGATTAACGTACAACAAACCAGTATTAAATGCAGTCCATAATAAAATAACAGGACAGTATTGACAATTCAATTAACTTGTCATTCAGTTATAATTACATTTAGAAGTGAAATACAGTTAATAAGCTGTTTTGTTTGGACAGATTTGCTACACGCATTTACATCACGTTACCGGCGTGATTAACTTATATAATGGAAATGTATATATATATCGTTCTCTGGACACGATATAATAATAATAATAATCTTAAGCTAAACGATAATTATAGGATTCTAGGAGGATAGAAAATTCATAAGCTTTCGTAGTTAATTCTGTCTTTCCGTGCTCGTTTTGTAATTACCGTCATCATGTTACCATGAAATTCGCCATTATCAACTTTTCGCTATTATTGTTGATGTTGATAGCATTATTACTGTTATTACTGTTACTATTGCCATAACTGTTGTTGTTATTATTATTATTATTATTATTATTATTATTATTATTATTTCTGAATATAATTATCTTGCTTCAAAGTCAGTTATTCATTGAAAACATACTTTTGTTAAACATTCACAGATTTTCATCTACGGTTAATTCAGATATTTAATTATCCGTTCAAACCTGAGCTTTTGATTTCCACAGCAACGTATACTTTGATCTATGTTCATGTGTTTGTGTTTGTGTGTGTGTGTGTGTGTGTGTGTGTGTGTGTGTGTGTGTGTGTGTGTGTGTGTGTGTGTTTGCCTGTATGGAATGTTTCTATATCTGAATATTTGTTTGTATTTAGAGATAAAATAGATAAATAAGACACACATACTTGTTTCTATAATGATAATATTCACAGTATAAGTTTTTATTTTTATAGTATTTAACTTTGTAATGATGGAATCAAAAAAAAAAAAAAAAAAAAAAAAGAAAAGAAACTTGCTAAAATGCATCTATATAATATGACAACCAGATAAACAGAGAGAGAGAGAGAGAGAGAGAGAGAGAGAGAGAGAGAGAGAGAGAGAGAGAGAGAGAGAGAGAGAGAGAGAGAGAGAGAGAGAGAGAGAGAGAAAAGATACGGGGTATGCAGTAATGTATATATGTTTCCACACGAAAGGAAGAGGTTAAAGCCGATCACTATGCATACATGTTTACACACACACAAATGTAACATGACTACACGGTGTACCTGCTCACTACAGAGATAAGGTATGTTTAATGGTATTTGCCTGTTTACACAGATCCGGCGGGAACTGTTTATTGGGTATGCCGAAATACCCATTGAGATTGGCGATATTTTATTACATGTACCTGTAGGAACGAGCGTCTGTAGGTAAACAAAAGCACTTGGCTTAAGCCTCCATTGATTCAGAGACGCTATCTACTATACACATTGTAAAGATATGCTGCTGATAACTAATGATATTGCTCTCGGAGTTAAGAATCAGCTCGTAAAAATTACAAGAAAACCGATATATCAGCCCGTTAGAAGAATTCGAAAAGTGATATATTGGAATATTGTAAATAACGGAATTTTGGTCCACTGCAAATATCTGAATGGTTTATTGTGAACATCGACAGAATCAAAGGCGATGTGCTGAAGAGAATTAACATGATTCCACAAATCTCTATTAACTGCACTCGGAGAACTCGACTTAATTAAAATAATGTACACACTGCATATTTCATGTTACGTTTAGTCGTTATTAAAGACATAGGAGACCGTCTCACAGCATCACAAGTCAAATGTACTTCTTTCAGAACTGACAAGAAAGCTTTCACAAACAAACAGATTCAGAGGCATGAGAATGTCATGAGAGTCATAGCCTCAAAGACAGCATTGACTGTATGTTTAAACGTTGACTTTGAAGAAAAATAAGTCACGTTGAGATGTACGAACAGCAGGGAATGTACGTCTGAATATTGGGATTAAGATATGAGAATATTTAATTTGTATGAAGGTGGTGTCTGCATACAAATCTGAAGAAATTTTCGGAATAACTAAATCATACAAGTCTGGTTAGTGAGATCGTGGTCTGTAAGAAATGTCAGGATAACTAAATGCATGGCGCATCTAGCAAGTTTCTGTATAACGAATGTCTATAATATATGTTATCAGAAGTGTCTGATAAGTAAAATAAAAGTTTACGTCAAAATAACTAGATATATACTGTTTATAAGAAATGTCTGAATAGCGAAAATCTATAACGCAAATCATAAAAAAATTGTCTAATTTAAATACATTAAAGGCTATAAGAAGTTTCTAAACTATAAAGATTACATAGGATGTATAAGAATAGAAAAATTAAAGTTCAAAGAAATCTTAACAACAAAATACACGTCTTAACTAAGAGATACAAGTTAAGGATAATAAACAGAGGTTGAATAAAGAATAATAATTCAGATGAAATGTCCCGATGGGAACAGAGAAGTCAAAAGAAAGTTTCTGAATAGATACGGCTTACAGAAAGTGTCTCCATAACGAAATAAAGGAAATGTTTGTATAATGATATACAACTGAAATTCTAAAGATTTCGGTATTGAACACTGAAGTGTCTGACTAATGATATGCAATTGTGCATCGTTCCTCGTAGACAGCACTTAAATTACTTGACTAATAGTATTTCAGCCAATGACCTATTAATAGGTATGTATCTCACTGGCATATTATTCCAACGTAAATAGGGATCTAACTTTACGGTACTTTATAAGCTATATGTCCATCATTAACCCTTCTTTCATATTTTGCTAATAACCCCATTTTCAAAGTAGACAAAAATATAATTATTTTCATTGCGACTTCATGATGTAACTAAGCTCTAGCTGTAATAATTCATGCATTCTGTTTCACGAAACCATCTGCGTAATTATACTGCTCATTACACAAACCACACGATCTGCATTACAGTAAATACAGTGCTTTGTCTAACGTTATTGTCGTATTTACGATCTATATATAATTTCTCATTTCTTTTTTCCTTGTTTTAATACATGTTGTTTTTGCCGTAACATCGCAAGTACGTGCAATTTTCATACATATTCAGTATCTGCATAATTTGTGTTTTCTGTAGCAGTCGGTATACGTAAACCAGTTGTTATTCTGCATCGTACAGACGAAAGAGGCAGCTAAATTTCACGTTTTTCTGTGTGTGGCGGTTGAACACAGTGATAACCGTTACTTTGATGAAAACCACTGTACCGCCTGATACGCTGTTTTCCAAACTACAGTTTTATTTTAACATATTCTGCTGTGAAAACTTCCTGATTTAATTCAGCAAATCGGCAGCGATGGTAAACGTATGTCTGCATATTAATACGGCAGTCAGTTGTTCGATAAAAAGACAGTTAGCTGATAACGGATTGATGAATTTATTGACTGGTTTTGTCAGTGAAGAAATGAATTAAATGTAATTATGATAAGGAGAATAAACCACATCACGGTGGGGAAAAAAAAAAAAAGAAAAAAAAAGAAAAAGGAAAACAAAAGAAAACAATAAGAAACAAACAAGAACGAGACAAATAAATGAAAAAACGAAAATTTAACAAAAAATATAAAAGCTATAATAGAGATCCTAAATAATTTATATATATATTTTTTATGAAAATATATGAAAATGAATGTACGTATGTACGAAACAATGAATCAACGAACGTACTACGAAAGAATGAATAAGTAAATAAATAAATAAAATAACAACCTAATCATAATACAATCATAATTTTACGCAAAAAAAATCTCCAAAAATCAATATCTTCAATACACACGGGCAAGATGTATCTTATAATTACCGTATATACTCGATTAGGTACTGAATTATTTAAACTCCGTACTCTGCAGCGCTAACTTATGATTACAGCGTGTCCACATTGCATCGGGAAGCCGTTGATTAATTTCTCAAACTTGGTCTCGGCTTTATAATTGGTTAATTTAGTGATTAATATGTCAAGCAAAGCGACTGACCAATCAGATGTGTGACGCACGATTACTGATTTATCGGTAGTTTAAGAAGAAATAAATTCAGCAGCGAGGAAATTAATGAAAAGATATCGAGAAATGATGCACACTGAGCCCGAACCTTCATTTCGCAAGTATTCCGCTTTGGCGTCGATTATCTTACAAAGTCGTAAGTTGTTCCTGCTCTGTGTGCCGTTACCCGACAGGTTTATTACGTTGGTGGGAATAATATTTAAAATCTGCATTAAATCATTATAAGGGCTTTAATTATAGATACCCGTATAAGAGAATAAGTGAAGGAATAATATTAAAAATCTTCGATGCAACGATTAGAGCGGTGTAATTGATAGTTACTTTATGGTATGTTTATGGTTTAAGAGAGACGTAAATGGCTAATATTAAAAATCTACGTGAAGGCGTTAGAAGAGTATAAATGATAGTAACCCATAGTCTTGTAATATAGCCGTAAAAGGCTATTACTGAAAATAGGCATGCAACTGTTATAGACATCTGTATGTTTAAGGTGGAAGAGAGATATATATCGCTAATATCAAAAATCTGCTTGGAACAATTAGAAGAGTATAAAGGATAGTAACGCATGGTCTTCTAACAGAAATGTAAAGGGCTAATATTGAAAAATGTCATGCAGCTATTATAGATATCCGTATATATATGATGGAAGGGAACTTTGAACGGTTGACATTAAAAATGTGCGTGAAGGCATTAGAAGGGTATAAATGATAGTAACCCTTAGTCTTATAATACGGATATAAAGGGCTAATACTGAAACTCTTTAAACAACTATTAGAATGCGTAAATGATAATAAGCTATATATTTATAATAGGGAAAATATAAAATGCTAATTTTAAAAATCTGCATGTAATCTTTAGAAGAGCATAAATGATAGTAAACCACAGATGTATGATAAAATGAAGATGTTGAATGTCTAATATTGAATCTATGAAAGGAATCGTTAGTAGGACACAGACGAAATTTGCGCCAACATTATGGTAGAGAGCGTTTGTGAAGGCCTGATATCGAAAATCTTCAAAAACGATAACATGGACGTAACTGAAAGCACCCATAGATCTTATGTGTGATTATATATGTTGATATGAAGGGTTAATATTAAAAATCTGCCAGAAACTAACAGCATGTGTAAATGAAAGTTACCCATAGGTTTATATGGGGTAATGTTTTTTTTTCTTCTGTTTTTGCTTTTCTAAAGAGAAGGTCTGTTATTGGAAAATTTGTACGTAACGATTATATGGGCGTTAATCACATCGCTCCGAAGAAGAACTATCAGTTTATTTAATCAAGTGAAAAACTGGGGAAGAAAAATAAGATCGCAGAAAAAAAAAAACGACATATTTCACGAGGGAAGCAGAAAGTTATCATTTTCATGTCAAAATGTCTTTCCAGATTTATGTTCATTGCAAAATAAGCATGCAGGAAGATCGTTTATTTTATTATTATGCTTTGATGGAATATTTTTATAGAAGTTTCAGCTCGTTATTTGTGAGATGACCATATTTTCAACATCTTTATTTGCGAACTGTTCGTTCCTTCTGTTTTTTTTTTTTTTTTTGTTCATTCCTTTTTTTTTTATCACTGTTCTTTCATTGATGTATTTAATCTATTAATCTTTCATTGATGTATTTAATCTATTAATCTTTCATTGAGTTGCACGTTTCTTTTACATCCTTTGTTAATTTATTCAGCAGGTCTTTCATTGATTACTTCCCTTATCTTTAACTTATTTCATTCATGATTCGTTACTTTATCGATTCCTCCATTCCAGAGACATTCGGATAGATAAATAAAGAAATAGACAGACTTAAAATGATATATATAAAAAATTAATATTTCTATTCTTGATAACTAAAAGAAGAAACATAATTTCATTTGTATAAAAAAAAAAAAAAAAAAAAATATCTTTTCACTTCCTTTCCATTTACTCCACTGAGGGAAGGTAATTTATTCATTCTTCTGTTCGCTGTATCATAAAAATTCAAGCCTTATATTGCATCCAGTTTCTGGCTTTTCAGCTTAATCCAGAAATCGAAAGATATTATCGAATTCATCAGGACTGATAAAAGTTCGATGCTTTTTATCGCTTTTGGGGGATTTTCATTTTCCTTGCATCTTTTTTAGTTGCTAGAAGAGAGAAACATGTGGTGTCTACCGCTTAAATTTGTAAAGCATCAAGAACGAACGTGTCTGATCACAGACTCTCTTATTTAATAGTTTTCAATCAGGTCTGAATGGACTCACTTTTGAATTGTCTGAACCGTCCAAAATCGGATTCGTGTTTTTATCTGTGTAGTTTACAAACTGACACAAATCATACGGGTTAGCAGACGGAGTGAAAATGAAGCTTACGGAACGGAGCCAAACGAAACGAAACGAAACGTAACGAAAGTCGGCGAAAGGAAGCCAAGCAAAAACGGACTAGACCGAAAGAAAAAGAAAAAGAAAACTATACGAAACGATTATATAAACGAAATGAAAAACAAACAAATGAAGATAAATGAAGGAAAAACAAAACAGAGCAAATGAAAAAAAAAACAAACAAACAATAAATTTAAGAGAATTAAAACATTCTTTATAGTATTATAACTAATATTTATAAATGGGCAAGAAAGGCATTTCCTGTTTTTCCTTTTTAATATTATAAAAAAAGATTTGTTTTAATTTCTGTACAGTATCTCTTTCAGTTAATATTTCTATAATGTCTGTAACACACGCACACACACACACATATATAAAATAAATGAAAATAACGTGAAAAAGTTGTTTAATCTACATATAAACATACAGCAACGTGTATATATATACAAACACACTCATAAAGATAGACATACAAACATACACACAAATACACATGAAAAGACACGTTTACATCAACAAACAAAATGCAATCTTCTTAAACATCTTTTTTTGTAGGCTGCATCAGAGATTTCATTTCTGTTCATTTTTATTTTTATTTTTTATTTTTTTATAAATAAGTACCACAGCTTTCTGAACTATGCCAGTCCCAAAGACATCAATAAAATAGCAAAAGTTCTTCATCTATTTTTAATTTTTCCGAGTTCTTTTTTCAAAGGGCATCATAAAAAAAGTTCAATTTTGACATTAAAGGACGGTGAGGTTTCTCCCAGCAGTGGCTAGATGGAGACATTACGAAGTATTCCATTTGATCGATACCTCATCTGTTTCCTTTACAAAGGTTTTACAGGCTCTAAGTCAACACGATCAGTTTCCATTATTTTTCTGTTAAAAAAAAATAAAAATAAAAAATGAAGAATATAGAATACAGCGTAAATTGATGTCACATAACTGTTTTGACTTGATGTTTTGACTGTATAATTTTTAAGATACAACTCTTATGCCAATTTCAGATTTGAAGTCTAGAGAATACATTACGTCATTTGATTTTATGTACCAAAAACTAATGTCAGAAAGCTTTTGAAACTTATAATTTAAAAAATAAATAAAAAATAAAAATAAAAATAGAAGAAGTTGTCCAAATTAATTTAATATTGTTCCTGCTATCGAAGATGGTCTCAGAATATTTTTTTTTTTTTTTTTTTTTTTTTTGTAAAATTAAAAAAGTTTCAGTATTCATGACTCTAGAAAAAGATATTCTGATATTAAAACATGGCGTTTATGTTCGCAGATGATGCCGATTATTTTAATCATTAGCTGCTCAATGTACAAGATCTAGTTCAAACTACAGAAGACACTTCCAGAATTTTTTTTAATTTTAATTTTAATTTTTTTTATAATGGAATATCTTCGTCTATAGAATGCATTATCATTTTCGTATTGATATACAAGATTTTTCCCGTAACATAGATTCGCTGCCAAAAATTATCGACGTAAATTCGAATATTTTCAGAATTCAAGATACAAAGACGAAGTTATCTCATTTGTTTCTGTGTGGGAGATTGTTTTCGTGCCATCGAAGACATTTCCAGATAATGTTTTTGTATACTAGAATAGTTCACATGGCCCACCGAGAAACTAATCGAATCCTGCATCCCCGGAATTTATTTCAAAACACCATGAAATTCAGTTACTCCGCGATGAGATTGCGCACTCTTTGAAATGCTCAAAGTCTCAGCTACCTGTTCAAAGAACTGCATTGTTTTCTCATGCAATAGCGCATTTCATTTCTCTGTGGGTATTACACGGCGCAAATAGGTTTCTGAATTGAATCACGATGGATTTCGATACGTTGTTGATACTGAAAATACAAGTTTATTAAACAGGTCAGTGCGAATGCATTTTCCCAATAGGACAGAGGTGCTGGCTTGAAATAGGAATGTAATGAAGCCAAAGTGAACAAATCACTCGAGGGAAAAGAAGGGAACATTTGCTTAATGATACGTCAGAAGGGACATTAAAACATGCCTTTTTCGTGTCAGAAGTGTTTGTAAAGAAATCACTTGATCTGGATATATATATACAGCATATTGTATTTTAATGTACAATGATGTAGTATTTTAATGTCTACTAGTACAGAATATTAATGTATACTGAAATAGTAAATTAATGGATGCTGGTATAGTACATTAATGTGTACTGATATAGTACGTTAACTGTATTACGATATAGTGCATTAATGTACACTGCTTTAGTACACTGATATATGCTGATGTAGTATATTAATGCATACTGATATAGTACATTAATGTATAGTGATATAGAACATTAATGTCTACTGATGTAGTATATTAATATATTCTCATATACAACATTAATATATACAGTTGAGTACACTGATGTATACTGATGTAGTATATTAATATATACTGGTCACAATGCATCAAATATTAATATATTTATTCAACATTAATATAAAGTTGCAATGATTATACTAATGTAGTATATTAATATATACTGGTCACAATGCATCAAATACTAGATTTATTCCTCAAAGCTGCAATTATTATGCAAACGTAAAAAAAAAAAAAAAAAAAAAAAAAAAAAAAAAAAAAGAGCTATTAAAATCTATTTAGCTGCGAAATACAGAACAGCATAATTAATTCATCAGTCAATGTCTGTAATGAAGCAGCTTAGAACAGAAAATAAACAAATACAGAACTTCAGTATAGATCCACTATTTTCAACAGTCTGCTCTTGATGATAGAGTTAAGTAGATTTCACTTACAGAAACAAAATTAAATAATATTTTTAATTTAAAAAAAAAAGAAGAATTTATTGATAAACTGTTGTTTATGCTTCAGCTGTGCATGATTACGGTTAGTCTATTAAATTTGAAGTATCGTACATAATTATCACTAAACGTTTGACATTCACTAAGAAAATTTTAAATTATGGATTCGTCATTTCTAGTGATTTTTTTTTTTTTTTTTTTTTCAAAACATGAAATATCATTTCGTAAAATGATTAAGACGAAAACTTACAGGATTATTTGCTGAGACTAATCAGAGGAGGATTTAAAGAGGCTTATAAATCTGAAATAGAAACGCATTTTTTAATGTTCTGGTCCAAAGACAGTCAATTGAATACACTTTTGTTTAGGCTTGACGTTTTAGTCATCATAACATAATCATCCCGTGATCATTTCAACTTCGTCATTTTCACAGCCATCACCATCATGGTCACCATCTTTGTCATCATCATTTTCATTGTATTGTGATCATCATCATCGTCATAAAACTTTCATAATCTTATTATATCAGAATTACTCACCCAATAATTATTACTTATATTTATTTATTTATTTATTTTTTTTTTTTTAATAACTTCTCTTAAATTAACAAAACCTTTGATATTCGGGAGACATCATAAAAATCCAAATCAGATCTCCTTCTAATATCAAAACCACTCACACAATAGTTATTAATTTTATTTGATTTCTGTTATTTTTTTTTATTTTTTTTTTTTTTAATAAGTTCTCTTAAATTAACAAAACGTTTGATATTCGGGAGACATCTAAATCAGATGTCCTTCTTATTTCGTTAACGCAGACATCATTATATCACAGCAGACCATTAACCGTTATTATGCGAGGTAAAAAATATCATCAAATGTGGCTGTGGGATTTATCTCGGATGTTATTTCTACTTGACTGTACTCTCGGAAATGTGATAATAGTTACCATGTGTCACTAATCTGGGCTGTAGGCGCCTCAACAAATGTCTGGTAATTAGGTCTTTATGTGTCATTATGAAGTAAATTGGTTATTTTTTAAATATATATTCAGAGAAAAGGAGTGTAATAGATTAAACTAATGTGTAGATGCTATGAATGTGATGCTATGAATATGTGCTGAGCTTGCTACGTTTATCCTTTGATTGTATATACTTGCATCTCGAAACCCTTGAGTACATATATATATATATTTCGTTCAACCATCCTTCCATTTATTCATTCTTCCAATCATTCTTTCTTTCATCCGTCCTAACATATCATTATATACATGCAGATGTGCACACATGTACACATACATACATAAGTACATATATATATATATACATACATACATACATACATATACATACGTCATACATATATATATTTTGTTATATATACACTCGCTGTCTCTCTTATTTTCTTTTTTCTTTCTTTCTTTCTCTCTCTCTCATACATACACATATATATGCACTAATACATTCGTATTCATTATAAATCAGTTTGTTTCAGAGAGAGAGAGAGAGAGAGAGAGAGAGAGAGAGAGAGAGAGAGAGAGAGAGAGAGAGAGAGAGAGGGAAGCGAGAGACACACACACACACACACACACACACGCACACACTATAATAATCCATATTCGGAGAATTGTAAAGATACAGAAATAAAAATGATCAATAAAATCAGAAAGAATTTGTTACTTCAATTTTCATAAACATTTAGCAGTTAAGGAGAAAATAACCCTTTGTATAAAAGTGACCAGCGATTGACCAGAAAATAAAACCAATCTTCTACTTACCAATTTGAATTTTTTGTATTTTAATTTAAGATTTCAGTAATCAATTTTTCATTTTTTTTTTTTCCGTTTTGTGCTTTCAAAGATATATGATGTCGATTAGTATTAATTCTTCACCAGTTGCCATTTATAATTAGCCTAGCATTAATTAATGAAAGTATAAAATTATATTTTACAATCATATGACATTTGGTTTTAGAGTACCAACTAAAATGTCAATATCAGGTATCGGATAAAGGACAATTAAAAGCAATTTTTAGCCGTATTGAAATACCTTAGCGATCTCGTCCATTTTGCAAACAAATGTCAAGAACGTAATTGATTTGTGCTAAACAATACACTTTTAATCCATATAGAGACAGATGATAATATTATTTCAGGAAAAGCAAACATGAACTGCAAACATCAGTAATAGATTTTTAACTCGTATTTGTCTAAGATACGCGATATCAAAAATAATCTTATATTTACTGTTTGGTTGTTCAGGACTCGTTGAAATGAAAATGGACATTGGCTTTTTTTTTTTTTTTTTTTTTTTTATTTTTTCAAGTACTGGACTCATGCGTCAGATGTCTCAGGATCAAACCTGGTCGTCAGCTAAATTTAATTAAAGTCCTTGTTTTTTTATGCTGTTTAAAAAGTGTATGTATGTATAATGTATATATATATATATATATATATATATACACACACACACATATGTGTATATATACACACACAGACACTTGTATAATATATGTGTATGTGTATGTGTGTTATTTTGTTTTATACATAATTACATGTACCTGTGTGTTCTTGATCTCTTAATGCTCTTTTATACATCCTTGAATACGCACACAGACTCACACGCAATTACGCTATCTACTTGCCACAAGTAGAGATGATAACGCTGATATTATCATCATCACAACAACATCCTCCTCCTCTTCTTCATCACCATCATTTATATTTGGTTTACATCCACGGAACATTAAACGGAAATAAATAAACTTGTACTAAAACTGTTGTTATAAAATGGCTAATTTTATGTTCTGTTGCGTTAACGAAGAACTCTATGACAGGGACAGACACATTCTGTTTATTGAACACAACAACTTACCTTTGGAAAGGCATAATTTAGAATTATCTTTAATTTCGTATCTAATTACGTCTCAGCTCATTTTGCCGGTTACGCCGTGCAAAATTTTTATTTATTTCTCAAATAATTTCAACTGTTTAATTGATTTGTCAGGTGGAAAAATACGTTTTCGGAAATAAAAATCTTTTCTGGCTATTTTGTTTGGGTACAAACAAAAAATATGAAAACAAAGAACCGTAACAATAAGAACAAAAATAAAGACGAATAAAAAAGGAAAGAGGAAAATAAAAGCTAGAGATAAAAAACGTAGTAATGCGGCAGTGATGTTGTACGCCAACTTCCATGTCGGCAGAATGAATGACAAAGCGTGTCTGGATATTTTTTTCTGTGCAAGTAAAGGAAATAACAGAGATGTTAGCAGGTTCAAAAAGAAAATATTATTAGTATTATTACTTCTACTTCTGCTATTATTGTTGTTGTTGTTGTCGCTGTTCTCTTATTATCATTCAGATATTGATAATTATAAAAAAAATAAAGTTTACGAAAGAAATCTCAATTACATTTCATATTAATTCATGACATGCCTGTTTGTTGTGTGTGTGTGTGTGTGTGTGTGTGTGTATATATATATATATATATATATATTTATGTATGCATGTATGTGTGTGTATGTGTTCTTGTGTCTGTGCGCGTGCTCGTGCGTGTGTGTTCTTATAATCTACTCAGGTTAATTTTCTGTTAGTTTACTCTAAGTGAAGTCTATCATCATGATCTAGTTTGAAGTTCGTGACATTAAAACAAAGCCGTCTTGGCACCTTGGAATTCTCTAATTCATCCCACATGTTCACCAAATGCATGTACTAAGTGCCTTCAAAAAATATTTCCCATCAACACACGGAAACAAATAAAGCATCTTCGCAATTCATTTGAGCCGAAGTTAATAACAATAGAATACACATATTAAAATACGACAGAATTAAATCATAAATTTACTTCTAATTTTTAATTTTGTGGAAATAATTATTATGAAGTCTACATCGAATTTCCATAATGACGCTTGAATATTTCTTGCTTTTTAAAATTTTTATTATTTAATATTTTATTTTAATGTGACTGAAACTGGCGTGTTTGTCTGAAGATTCCTGGAAGCCATTTAACAATTTACGGCTATGTAAGACGTTAATTGTTCCCCTGTCGGCTTTTAACAGGCGTCAGGCAGACTTTCTGGATAAAATCACTGTCCACTGAAATTTATCCTCACAGCCAACTCTGAATCACAGAAACACCAAACTTTGGTTTTAGTTCTTGTGCGTATTTGTGAATTTATTAAAGCAATAGTAAAGAAATTAATGGAAATAATAATAAGAACAGTAATAATAAAGTAACAGCAACAACACAAACAACAACAACAACAACAATAATATTAATAATAATAATAACAATAATAATAAAAATAATAATAGTTCTTAGAGTACATGCTACTGATAAGGCAAGAACTGTAACTGAATCGAGAATAGCTAGAGAATTCGCATCTGCATGCTGATTTCGCACAGTTTAAAGAAATAAGTAGGGAACTGGGTTAACGAAAACCTTCATCTATTTTTTTTTTTTTTTTTTAATGAATATAATTTTGCAGCAGTAACCGTTACAAGCGTTTAATCTATTTAAGCACTTTTCCAACATGATCTGGCAAACTGAGAGTCGTAATTCACAAATGTCACATAATGCCGAAACAATTTTCATGATCTTCCAGTGTTTATCAATTAGCTCTTGAAACAAAAACGGTGACACTTTGTTTGCTATGTAATTGAGACTGACTAATGTCAGAATTACGTTCCATACCTCCTCCTGATATTATTTCATTGTCTGACGTTTTCTGTATGTAAATTGTGTGTTATAACACACAGGCTCCTGAATAACATCAGTTAAACATACGCACATAATTATGTTTATTACATAAGTAAATACAAACACAGATGCGGCTATCCATCCATCATACGTATATATATATATATATATATATATATATATATATACACACACACACACACACACACACACATACGTACATATATAAAATGCATAACTGCATACACACATAATACATACATATACATACATACAGATATACTACATATTTAGGTACATATGTACATAAAAATGAATATACATAAATACATACACAGACACACTTTACTAATGTATATTTTTAAGAGATTATTATTTTGTTTCCCCTGCACATTCATTTTTTTTTTTTGTGAACTTCTAATCTTCTAGCACTGAGTACGACACTGCGCACAAACCTGCATTTTAATGCTTAATTTTAAAAGAATATTTGTGTTTGTTTAATACAGGCTTCTGACCTATCTTTTGTGTTGTACTTTAACCGAAAACAAAAATATTTATTGAATTAGGAATGTTTTGCTGGATTAGTTTTCTGTCACTGCAATAAAAATATTGAATCCTAAACCGTAAATTCGTTGACATTAATATGTAAACGACTCGTTATACACAAGTAGTTGTTCTGTATCACTCAGCAATAACTCAGCTTGTATCCCAGATGAATTAACAATATCGAACTTACTTATGAATTTTACATAAATGTTTTCAGCGACTCTTTTTCTCATTGTTTCTCTCTGTCTGTGTGTGTGTCTGTTTGTCTGTATGTGTTGCCTTCTCGGTCTGTTTCTTTTTTGCTTGGCAGTTTTTTCTGAGTAGCGCACAGCAATGTCAGATTTTATTAAGTCAGTTTTTTTACAATTAATTTAAAGAGTTAAAATTATATTGATGATGTCGTCATATAGGTAATAGCAGCAGCACCTGAGGCAGCAGCAGTAGTAGTAGAGTAGTAGTAATAATAGCAGTAGAGTAGTAGTAGTTCTAGAGTAGTAGTAATAATAGCAGTAGTAATGTTAGAAATAGTAGTAGTAGCAGCAGTCGTAATAATATTAATTGTTGTTTGGTGTCGATTATGATAGTTATGGTAGTGTAATAGTAATGGTCGTTGTGATGCATAATGTAGCAGTCGTCCGCTGCTCCGAATTTAAGCAGTCGTAGTTGTAGTGGTTGTGGTTGTAATAGTGGTAGCCATGGCGGAATAATAATATAAAAAATTGTAATAGTTATAGCTTCTACTTCTACTACTACCATTATTATAATTTCCTACTACTACTACTACTACTACTACTACTACTACTACTACTACTACTACTACTACTACTATTATTACTGCTACTATTACTACTTGGTATTATTAAGCATGTCGCCAGCAGTCATATTCACACACAAACACAGACACACACACACACAGACACAGACACACACACACACACACACACTAACACTACATATATGTGTGAGTGTGTATATATAAATATTTAAGCTCTGAAACCTAATTGGTGCAAGTGTAGCGATTAGAGGTAATGAAAAATGCTGAATAAATAAATAAATAAATAAATGAAAATAAACACTGATTTTGTTTAAAGTGTCTACCGAAGAAATGTTTAATATTTCATCAGATAATTTCCTTTCTCTGTAGCATTTCTTTTTTTTTTGAAATAAACTAATCTAATTTCTTTTCGTAAAGGATACTATTTAAAAATAATAATAATAATAATAATAAACCCACAAAAAACCCACCAAAAAAAAAAAAAAAAAACCAAAAAAAAAAAAACAAACCAAACCAACAACAACAAAAAACAAAACAAAACAATCAAACAACTAAAATTAAAAAGGTAGCCAGAAGCAAAGAAACTTGAATATAAACGTGAAGGTCGAGTTTAGTTTTGACTGGTGGAGGAAACTGAATGTGACATAATCATGGTCCTGAATGACACTCTAATACATGTATAACTAAAATTCAATTTAAATATAATTTTTCATTTCCGACATACTTTTCAGGGTGTAATGGTTGAGGTCATGTTCATCAGTTGTAGATTAACCTTAACTGTTCGTTCAGCTGGATCAGTTAATTACGTGTATTCAGAAGATGAAGATCTCAGTGCTGTGCAATTGGTCTTATTCTTCACTTCAACCATATTTTTTAATTTATTTTGATTTTTTTTCTCTTCTGTTTAACAATATGCTTTCTGTTGATATTGCACGCCGTATTAGTTTCATATTAATCTCGCTGAGCGCATTCTGCATGCGTTTTCTAATTGGTTTATACGAAGCAGAACATCTTCATGTGTTTTTCAATGAAATTCACTGAATCGGAAGAATTTTTTTATTATTATTATTAATATTAAATACAACACTAGGTGATTCGCTGTTCTTTTCTAGTAAAAAAAAAAAAAAAAAAAAAACCCACCATCAAGCGAGTTGGCAGATACAAGGTGTTAAACAAGATGTAATCTAGCTGGGATGTTTCGTATTCTTTCTAGATGAGCATTCCCGAGCCAGCTAATCATTCGCTTGATTAATTCGCGCGCGGTTCTTGATTAGGTGGCACGATTCTTGACGTTTGCATTCCCTCGCCAAACAAGGTCGTCTTCTGGGACATATTTCAGTAGCAGAGCATTTCCTCTGATGATCGACATAAAAATGTTTTTCCCCGAAAGACTGAAGAAAGGGCTGCTGTGCTGGTTGGGAAAACATTATATGCATTATTTAATATAGATTGGCTTTAGATTTGTAATCAGTTTCATTTCTTTTTAATGATTTCTTATCATGTTTTATTTTTATTTATTTATTTTTTTATTTTGTTTTGTTTGAAACATAACCACCGCAGTTTTCGATTTTAAATGTCATCTCATACAGAATAACATCATTCTAAACTTGGCTTCTGTGCTGTTATACTACCATTTTCAGTAACGGATTTTGTCTTAATGAACCGTTATGGAAACCAACCGAGATATTTTCGTGTTCACAGAAGACTGGAATTGCGTAAGGTGTTTCTTCCAATTTAATTATATTCGGAGGCGTCGTCTTGGAAATATTCGTATTATCTCGCATATGTTACTGCAGAATTTGTCACTAAAAAAAAAAAAAAACACTAATTATATTGAAGTTTTCTGAGGAATGACCCATTTGAAGAACTCTTTTCCGAAACGCAGTAAGCGCGAAAAATCAAAAAAAAAAAAAAAAGAGTTTGCAACCCAAATGTCAATTCCCTAGACCACTCTACGTCTTTTTTCTTTCATTTCGCTGTATGTCACTGTAAGCAATACACTACTTAGTTCCATATCCTTTTTTTAATTTTTTTAATAGCTAACCGCAAATCTCTTCTCGACAATCCGTCACATCACACACATCCAAAATGGCGGCGTCCAGGGCGTATGAATTCCGTGCACGATTTTCACTTTCAAACATCGATTTGTGGGCCAAAATGAATAATTTTGAAGGCTCTGATGGGCTGGTGATACGTTTGCCGAGTGATCGGCAACGTGAGTTAAACAGGACCTGTGATACTTATGCTGAATTGTAGGCAACGTATGTTAATCAAAAATAATCATAAAATACTATAAATGAAGAAAATTCGCGTGTTCTTGCGGTGGCAGGTGCAGACACTGTTGCTGCTTATTCTGATCCTTGATATGCTGATAAACTGATATATGACAGCCACGTCTCCTGTGTAGCTTTGTAAGATAAGAAAACCCCAGAAGAACAGTAATCTTGTGGTAAAAATCATGTTTATAATCTTCGGTTTACCTGTTTATGTAAAATGGCCCAGTCAGCTGGGGTGGACGTATTTTGGAAGTTGGGCACTGAGGAGCGTGGTCGTTCTTTACAGGTTCAACACAGCCAAAGTTATTTCGTCATGCAGTTTCTGACATGCTGCAGTATGGATTGTTGATAGGAAATCCACAGAATTTTTGGTCAGAAAAGTAATTCTTTGAATATATACTAGTTCAACATTTTTTTTTTTTTTAAATGATAAAGTTTCTCTGATTAACAGTAATGATTGCCGCAAGATTTAACTTTTATTGCTTGACATGTATTTTTTATCATACAAACTACTTTTCTTGAGAAAAAAAAAGCTTGATGTTAAAATTTCTGGTTCAAGAAAATATATGTCATTTTTCTTATAAAAGATTTAAACCGTTTTGGAAAAGAGCTCTTCAATTTGCAATATAAATCTGCGGTTTTTCATTTTTTGTGCAATTTCCTTTCTCTTTTTGTTTTAACGTTAATTCTTTTTATTCTTGGCATTTTTCTTGTCTTTTTAGAACAAAAAATCATTGCCAGTCCTCAATAAACACAAGAATATTAAATAATAATAATAATAATAATAATAATAATAATAATAATAATAATAATAATAATAATAATAATAATAAAGAATAAAAGAATAAATCAATTCCACTAACTTGTTTTCGTATAGTCCCTAATTTTAAAGAAACCAAACCCAAACCATTTTTTTTTTGACACACTTGTACGAACTATCTGACATTAGCAATCATGCTGAATTCAGTATTTCATTTTTTATTCACAATAGACACAACCAACGAATCTGAGATCATTAATGTTCTCGTTATAGTAAATTGCTACGTAAATTGAAAGATTTAGAAAATGTGGATATGTAAATGTTAGGGACCAATATGAAGACACTTGGAGTTAATATATATGCTTAATTTATCTAATTAACAAAATCTCATGTCTGTGTCTAGATTCAAAAAGGTGATATCAAAATTATCCCTCAAAAAAAAAACAAAAAAAAAAAAAAAAAAAAAAAGCAAAATTTTAAGTTTTTTGATTCATTCGATATCCTATTGATTAGGAATGTGAGTGGTTTAAAGAAATCGTGGGAATGGGTTCCAAAATGTTCAAATATCTTAAAGAAATTCATTGTATTAGTATTGATCATGTGAGATCTTCCAATCAGCCACATAATGCACAGGTTCAAATCTTGAAGAAGACGCATTTCTCAAGAGATGGATATTTAAATGACAATAACTCTTACCCTTTTTTAATCTGGAGCTTGTTGGCCGTTTTGCATTGGAAAATTAGACCGACGATGCCCTTTTGAAATCAGGTTGTAGATTTATAACATTTCATAAATAATAAAATTAATGTTATCCATTTGCAAGAAAATGGAACTTTAGAGGAAAGAGACTGAGAGAAAAATATGAGTACTAATAGTGGTATTAATATTAGTTTTGTACTATTAGTATTAATACATTTTTTAAAATTATTATTGTTATTAATAGTTTTAATAGTACTGGTGGTGGCAATAATATCTGGTAGTGGTAGCAGTAGTAGTAGTAGTAGTAGAAGAAATAGTCATAGTATTAGAAGTTGTAGTAGTTTAGTATTAACAGCCGTATAAAAATAGTTATCATAGCACAAATAATAGTATGGGGAACAGTTACATTTTATTAGGTTTCAAAATCATAAGAGCCTTCCCTTATATTTATAACATTTGCATTACTGAATGATTAAAATAACATTAAAGAGCAGCTGACTTTTTAAATAATTATAGAAACAGAAGCAGCTAAAAGAAAAAAAAAAAAAATCCGTAATATAAAAATATGTACGTATTGGCCTTGGAAGCTAAATAATGATTTGGGAGGATAATTTCGGGAAGGCTTGTTTCAAATAACAGAAAATAAGAACCATATTTTTGTTTGATTATTATTTCCCTTGGCAAAGAACTAATTGCGCTTTAAAATGACATTATAATACGTGGCAGCCGAGATGATCGTATTTCAAATAGATGTGCTTCACGTAATTAGAGTGAAGTCTCGTGGCAAGTCATTTTAAGAGATTGTAATTCCACTGGGAGGAGTTTATCCGTGCATTCATTGAAGGAGAAACAAACAAAAGAGGCATTTAAAATCATTTGTCGTTCTTGTTACTGCTTATCATTGTCGAGTGCGATCATAACTTGATATATAGCGGTTATAGTGACTGCAAAACAGTCAGTAGTACAGTAGTCGTAGTAGTAGTATTAATAGTGGAGTAGTAGTTGTAGAGCAGGCGCAATAGCAGGAGTTCTGATATATGGTGCCGATGATGATAGTAATGGTAGTGTGAAATAGTGTTTATTGTGTTGTACATGTAATGGCAGTACTGGTGGTTGAAGTTGTACAAATTAGTAATATTTATTGCTGCTTCTACAACCACGATAATATCTATTATAACAGCTATACTTACTTCTACAACAACAACAACTACTACTTGACATTTTTCTTAGAATGAATTTGCATCTATGTTACATTACTTCCATAAAACTACGTAACATTTCATAACATTTAAAGATCTTTGTACAAAGAAAGACAATTTTTTTTTTTTTTTTTTTTACACTGTTTATTCTATTTATTTAAAATTTTCAAAAAAATTAAATTACCGCTATAATTAAAGACTATATTTTCTTCTCCTATTTCATCCTTTTTCTTTTAAATTCATGTATATATCTGAGGTAGTAATCATGTTTGTGCTAATAACATCTATGAAGGTGATGTTCTAAATAATTAAATTGAATTCAGGAAAGCTTCAGTAATCTATACAGTTAGAGAAAAACAAAGAGAAGAAGAAGAAAAAAGTGATTTGATCATCAGAGCCAATTATAATCTTATTGTAAGGACATAAAAAAAAAACCCATTTCCTCCAAAATGGATTACGTTTTATGCATATCGCGCATGCCCAGAGAAAAGAAAATTTGATAACGCAGTTATCGTTCCTACCGACTGATCCGTTTCAATCAAGTGGAATCCCATAACGTCAGCAAACTTATGTTTTCGTGGTTGTTCCTTCATTTTTTTTGTTTTTTTGTTCTTTTTTACTCTGACTAGACAATGATTGAAACGAATCAGATTTGAATAATTTATATGTTCGTTCACTGATTCTGTCTGGGTTTGATTAATTTCCTACGGATACCATGTCAAAAAAAGAAGTAAAAATTACGACTGAACGCTCGACAAGTAATACCTGGAGACTTAATTTACAGCAGAAACAAGACATATTTCAGAGGGAAGAGACTGGATAAAAAAATAAAAATAAAGGAGATATCGCCTCAGTTAGACATCTGAATTGCAGTGTACAAAAACAAAAGCCAAGAAAAATCTAATTAACTTCCTTAAAGCAAGCAATGCAAAGCGGACCCAACAGGAATGATAAAATAATAAGTATTATTGTTGTTATTGTTGTTTGTTGTTGTTGTTGTTGTTGTTTCTTTTGTTATTTAAAAAAATATATATAATTGATATCATTTCTTCCTGAAAGTTACTCATCCTAGCTCTTAGCCAGCATCATCGATATTTTTGCGTACTAATATTTTATTAATGTTCGTTGACATTTAAATGAAAGTGCAATGCAGAATTTTTGTAATTTAGTCTGGCGTTATAAATCTTTTTTTTATACGAAGAGGAAGATAATTACCGTTATTGTCATCATTACCAATAAAACAGTGATTACCAATATACAGTCATTACCGCCATAACAATAATTACCATAATATCATTATAATTATAGTAAAGGTAACTACCGAAATGCAGTCATTATTCCCATAAACTGTTTTAGTAGTGTATTTCTTACAGAGATATACAGCAGAATGAAAAGAAAACAATAATTACCGCTGTGTCATCATTACCAGTATAAAAGTAATCACCATTATGTCAACTTTACTAATAAAACGGTAACTACTAGTCAATATCTCCATAAAGATAATTACAATTATGTCACCATTACCAACGTAACGATGCTTACACTTATGTCATCATTACCAAGGTAACAGTAATTACCATTACGTCATCATTACCACGATAATAGTAATGACCATTATGTCATCATTACCACGATAACACTAATTACCATTATGTCATCATTACCAATAAAGAGGTAAATACCAATATGCTGTCCCTGTCCCTAAATGATAGATACCATCACGTCATCATATTATAGCGTTATTTACCAATGTGCCATCATTATGAACAAAACAGCAGTTTGTTAGAAAGGTGATGCTAACTGGCAGCATAATGGCAAACACTGTCAAACAAATGACCTGATTTTTTTTTGGCACCACTGGTCCGAACTTCGATCTCTGTGATTCCCCATAGGGCAAAGAACAATTTGGTCAAAACTGTAGATGAAGGCTGAAAATAACATTAAGCTATTTGTATGCAAATTACGTTTTTCACAAACAATTGCAAGAAAATTCTTGGAAACGTCCTTAAAAGAAAATCCGCACCAAAAACGTAAAGAATTCCTAGATTAATCATAATTTCTGAAATTCTTGGACATCTTCATTGTAATTGGAAACGGTAAATAGCTTATTTGATCCGCAGAGAAACTTGATTATCCGCCAAATGCTTACCTCGTCACTGATAACTAGCAACAACAGTAGTAAAATCTAGTAGACTGATAATATACCTTAGAGTAAACAAAATTTCTTGTACATTCGAATTAGTTTCGCTTGGTATGCTAGCCACCTTACGATTGTGCCTTTTCCTGTATAATGAAACTCGTGCAGTCAGGAAATGTTCTGCATCCATCTTTTCAGTGGATACACCCTTGATGTTAAATTTTGGATATAACCCTCTAGAGCTCTAACGTGTAAGAAATAATTGGAAATAAATGTAATAATAATAATAATAATAATAATAATAATAAGAAGAAGAAGAAGAAGAAGAAGAAGAAGAAGAAGAAGAAGAAGAAGAAGAAGAAGAAGAAGAAACAAAACAAAACGAAATAAAATAGACGGAATTAATAAATGTAAAATCACCAAGCCAGCGAACTTAAAAAACTGGTGTTAGAAAAAATTTCAAGTGTTCACGCTGAAACCTGAAATTCTCAGGAGAACGTCCCAATAACAGAGAATAAAATTTCGTTACCGAGATGAAGTTAAATTTTACGGCAGAGTTTTCCTCCAAGGTAATATCTGACCCATTTATATTCACTGACTGCAGCATGTTAACCACGCCGTGACATCCCTCTTAATAGAGCTGGCAATTCCATTAGTTATGGCAATCATCATATCCTTTTCGTGCTGGACTGTTTGTTCGCTGGAGAATTAGAAAAACCCGAATCATCTGATTCATCAAATGAATTGGCATCGACTTCGCTGCTGTGTTTCCTGTCCGTCAAGAAATAAATCTATTTTACTCCCTTCCCGTGTCGTTTTGTTTCTGTGTGTGTCTGACTTAACTGAACAGATCGTTCCTCGTTAGAACTCTGCGGCTGTTGTACGTGTTCTACAAGGTCAAGCGATGCTTAATAGTAAATAAACAAGCAAACTGTATACAGATCAGACAAAGAAAAAAAACCGCAACATTTTTTTTGTTGCAATTTTATCATTGCCAGTTTTGCAAATAGGATTGGATTTTGGACTATGATTGGAGATAGAGTTGTAAATGATCGTGTTCGTTCTGTGTTATTTTCCTTCGTTCAAATCCAGTTTTTGAAACAAAATAGCTTCATAATTAACGGCAACGATTTCTGTAAGCTGGAATTCCAGCAGTTACAACAGCATAAAAATAAAGTGCCACTATCAATGTTACCATCATTAATCAGTTCCTAGTGTTATTGCTATTATTACTTTAGCTGCACAGGGTATAGTGTTATTGGTACGACAAGATCTACTGCCACTAAAATCGATACTGCACACACAGTATAGTTCTTTCTCTGCTTGCTTTCTATTACTGTAACTGCGATTACTTCTACCGCTAATGCTTCTGCTACCACTACCACTACAACAAAACCCACTGTCTTGTAGTTATTACCCAACAACAACCACAAAATCTACATATTTCCACTGCAGACTTATTTATTAAATATTCAGTAGAAACTGAAATATTTATTGAACTAAAACTTTAACCCTTGGCAGAACTTTTAGGCTCATGGGCATTATCGTCTCAAATTCACAGACAGTCCATTGTCATCCCAGAAAAAAAGAAAATTGAATATATTTCCCAAAGATTAAAGAGACTATATAGACATTTAACATTCTTCCCTCTTTCTTGCATTCTCGCGGGATTTATTTTTATTGTAAAATAAAGACTAGTGGCAGTTGTAGTCGAAGATCAAACAATGAAATTAGCACATCATAGTTAGATTAAGTACAGATGACTAAGGCAAACACAATTTGCGCGAAACATGCAACGCATCTGACTTGTCTGTCGAATCAATTTGTGTTGGAGAGCAGGAACACCGCGGGCGCTGTATTGATCGCTGGAAGACGTTAAAAAACTCATAATCTCTCTTGTAATTTCCTTTGTGGTAAAACAAATAACTCCGATTAAATGAAAAAGACCGGTAAGGTGTACCACTTGACTTCATGATTTCGACAAGATTGTTGTGAATTAATTGTATTCGTCTTAAATCGAGTCGATGGTCTGATGCTTTTAAGACCAATCTTGGGTTGGAATGGTATTGATTCGAAAGTACATTTATATATGTGTCTTTTTTATTTTACTGTAAGTTTTGAATGTCTTTGTGTGTGCCTGTGAGGATAGCATGTCTGTACCAGCTTATATCTGTATAACAGTAATTTCTTTTATAGTTTAATATAATTTAATTTATTTGGTCCCTCTCTTTATCTCTCCTTTCCTTCTCTCTCTCTCTCTCTCTCTCTCTCTCTCTCTCTCTCTCTCTCTCTCTCTCTCTCTCTCTCTCTCTCTTTTACACACACACTCTCTTATTATATGAGGTAATTATTTTGTCAAATGATCTTTCGTTATATAATCGGACAGTTAAGTTAGTAATTATGCGGCAATATTAAAGTCGAGAAAAGACACTCAGAGGATACGAAAACACACACCCTCGCTAATTTGTTAATCTACTAGTAATTTTCGTGGCAGATGGATTTTTCAGTTTCTAGCAGCCTTGTGTGCTTTGGTTTGCAAAGCTGCATTACACAGAAAAAAATGAAAGTAAACATCACGGTAATTTCAGATAATAAATCATTAACCTCATCTTCCGTATCTGAATAACAATACAAAGAGCTTCAGCTGCAATGAAATACAGATATCCACACAAAGATAAAAATACTACCATCACTACTACTACTACTACTACTACTACTACTACTACTACTACTACTACTATCACTACTACTACTGTTGCTGCTGCTACTTCTGCTACTACTATCACTACTACTACTGTTGCTGCTGCTACAACTACTACTACTATCACTACTTCTACTGCTGTTGCTGCTACTACCACTTCCACTCCCACTGTTACTGCTACTGCTGCTGCTACAAATACTACAAACTCTACAGCTAGTATTACTAATGCCATTTCCACTGCTTCTATCATTACCATTACTACCACTAATATTAGTATCCCCACCATTACTAATATTTCTATTACCACCATCACCATCACCATCAACACCACCACTACTATTACCATCATCATCGTCACCACTATGGTTATAATAAGAATAACTATTTCAATGTCACCACAGCCCGTTTCTTGTATTTATAAACTGTTAATAAATAACATATTGATATATTATATTTCAAGGAATAAAAATATTATTCATGAAAACTGATATTAATTTTAGTCCATCCATCAACGTCAAAACTGCAGTGACATCTGAGAAGAAGTAAAATAGACATTTAAGTTCATTGGCAAAGCGTCTGTCTGGATAATTCCAAGTTGGCCAGATCGATTAAATTCATTAGTTTTTGAAGCTCGTTTTTATCCAGCTCCATGGCATCTTCTGTCTTATGTAAAATAAAAAAAATAAGGTCTTCTAAAAATTGGTTTTCTCTTGCTCAGCCAACGCGTCGGAACTAATGTGTCGAGAGAGGCGAGGGTTAGGTGAATTTTTCTCTTTTGTGTGTCGCAAAACATTTCACTTTTAATACTTACTTTTGCAGAATTTTTCAGTAAAAAAAAAAAGAAAAAAATGTTACTGAAGGAAAGATGATATGGTTAATATTTTTAATAAAATATTTTAGTTATAAGGCTTGGTTTCCTAGTTTCGCTCAGTATAGATAGATGTATGTGAATTAGGTTTTGCTTTTTTTAATTCTCTGCGTTGATGTATTTGAATTACTTCCGAATTCTTGTCTTTTTTTTCCCTCAATGCTATTAGGCGCCTTACACTGGGAATTTCGCAGATATTCACTTTTCTTACCTTTCAGCTATCACAAACTAAATTAGTCTTCGCCCCAAATATCAATGTTTCTTTATCGTAAATTGCACACATTATATATTTTCAAGGGGATGCTGTGAGACAGAGTTTTGAATGTTTTATTAATTCATCACTATCACAACTACTGGGCAGGGTAGCATGTGTTTTCTGTATTTTTCATTTAGTTCACCATAAAGTATGGAAAACGTTAAGACAAACACTAATCAAAATTGGTTACTGCTGTTTGTTTATTCCTCTGCGAATGAGTGCATAATAATAATTTAATCTCTGAAGCCATCAATATTGCGTATACAGTTTTGCTCCAGTGTATAACGATTCCATTGCAGTTTCCGCGTAACATAATTCACTTTTCATTTAACTTCAAAATGTTTCCGTGTTTACCTGAATATTCGTAATGTTATCATTTAATGAAGCCAACATAACTACTCTCCACCAATGATTAAAAAAAAAAAAAAATAATAAAAAAAGACTCTTGCCCTGAGGCTAGAAAGTTCTCGCATGTGAGAAGTCAATACCATTGTATAGAAAATAAATCTCTTTTGTGAAATAAATAACACGTTTAAGTTTAAGTGAAATCTACGTACAAAGATTTGTTTACACAGAACAAAACTTAAGACTGAATACAAACACTTCGGGTATGTAATGAAGGTGACCTGTGGAATATTTAGACAGTCTGTTGACAAAGATTGCATTCTTTTTCATTGTGTGATCTGTGTTAAGTAAAAATACATTTTATCGCCACGTTTCTCGAGTATTTCCTTACTCAACAGCAAAGAGGAAGTTTTTAGAATAAAATCGATTCAAGATTTTTAAGTGATTTTTTTTCTTCTTTTTTTTTTTTTTTTTTTTTTGGCTGATCATATTTATGCAGCTAAATAATTGTGTGCACTTTTATGGTATCAATGAATTTTTTCTTTTTTTTTTTTTTTATTCAGTAGTTGTATACGTTGTGATAATAACGTCTACAACTCATTGCAATAAATAAATAAATAAATAAATGAGGATAAAAATAATTTAAAAATTAAATCAATCCGGTTTTTTTGGTACAGTTTTGGTATTCATAATGTTCAGTCATACTTGTCAAATAGATCTTACTTTTGTATACTTTCGCTCACATTAATTTGAAATGATCTGAAATTATTGGTATATACATATGCACATCTATGTGTTTGTTTGTGTGTTTGTATGTGTGTGTGTGTGTGTGTGTGTGTGTGTGTGTGTGTCGCTTTGAATATATGAAGGTAGCCTTAAAAACTTACTATATGTTTAATACTATATGTAATTAAATCAAAGATATTTGTTTATATAAAGCAAATACAATAAATTTAAAAAAATCAGAAACTCACTCTAGCTTCAGAAAGCCATTTTTTATATATATGCAAGTTCTTGACATATTCGCTAGATATAAAATAATTCGGATAACTTCTAATTTTCACATGTGACTGTAGTATTAATGTACGATGTAAAGGAGAAGAAGAAGAAGAAAAAAAAAATGAAAACAAAGCAAATAAATCAGACTTGTTATCTGGTTTTTATCATAATCAAAACAGGTTGAATTGGTACATCTGTACAATAACACAGTTCATCACATTCCACAAGCTAACGAGTTAAATGAAAGACCACTTGAGATCACACGCTCAGTGCCAGCAGTAAACACGATGAACTGCGGTTAGCATATATCTCGCATCTTATCTTTCATTATTTCACCAGTGATTCCGAGGATGGTTCGGCAGAGGCCAGAGGAACGTGAATTATTAATCTTTTAATCTGCGAGTGTTAAAAACACGACCACGAACGTCCTTGTGAACGGCCTGTACTCAGTGATGAAACATTAATGATGTGTAAAGGACCCTCGAACTTTATCTTATCTCTCTCTCTCTCTCTCTCTCTCTCTCTCTCTCTCTCTCTCTCTCTCTCTCTCTCTCTCTCTCTCTCTCTCTCTCTCTCTCTCTCTCTCTCTCTCTCTCTCTCTCTCTCTCTCTCTCTCTCTCTCTCTCTCTCTCTCTCTCTCTCTCTCTCTTTCTCTCTCTCTCGCTCTCTCTCTATCTCTCTATCTTTCTCTATCTCTCTCTCTCTCTCTCTCTCTTTCTCTCTCTCTCTCTCTCTCTCTCTCTCTCTCTCTCTCTCTCTCTCTCTCTCTCTCTCTTTCTTTCTGTCTCTCTCTCTCTGCCTATACCTCTTCAT
>CM022669.1:12810171-12847671 GCA_012295275.1 Chrysomallon squamiferum
CTGAAAACGAGAAAAAACATTAACGTCTGCGTGAGCGTCATGGAAGAGAGAAATAAGCGACCACCCATGTTCATCGTCGCTTTCATAAACCTATCATGTCAAGACAGCGTCAGACATTAGCTAAAACCAGATTATGACGTGGTAAGTGCCAGCTTCAACAGACCAAACATCTGTTGTTACTCGATACAGGCTTCCTGGTAGGGTTATGACAGTCCGAAACGAAAACTTTGTCAGTTTGGATTTGTTTTTAGCTGGTGTGTTTTTTTTTTTTTCTTCAAAGTAAAATTTAAGTAAATAAAATATTGTAATATTTTACCTATATCGAAAAAGACAAAGAAATAGCATGCAACAGTACAAAAGGACGAATATGGATTAGTAATAAAAACTGGATAGACTGTTAATGTAACAGTTACTATTTGGGCAGTTAGTGCTTTTTCTACTACTACTACTACTACTATTACTGCTGCCGCTGCTGCTACCACTACTACTAATACTGCTACAACTACGACTACTACTATTTCTACTACAACTATAACTACTACGATGCTTAGTACTATTCCTCTTCCTTCTCCTCCTACTACTAATCCACGGTTACTGTTAATACTTCTACTGACACAATTACACAGACAAATCAAATCTAGTAAACTAAACAAATACCAAACAATTACTTTTCTTTTATTGAAAAAAAAAACATTTAACATCTATTCAGATATTATAAACATTCTTTCTGCGAGGAAAAGGAAAATACTACACACTTACATACATTCACATATACCCAACCACCTACCCAATACACTCACACACACACACAAAGATAAAGATATAAATATGTGTGTGTGTGTGTATGTATGTATATATATATTTCAAAAGAAAAATGATAGGTTATCAGTTCATGCATATCTCTACTTTCTCTTAAGAATAATGTTCGATATATAAATATTTCACTTGATGTTTCATATATATTTATATATATTTAATGCTGACATTATGATACTCGGTCATATCTGTAATGAAAGAAATGATATTGGTTATTAAAGACGACTGATACAAAGAGCATTATTAATACGTTTATACTGAAAGCTTTGATTCCTCAGAGTTTAGATACAACGTGTGTTATCTGTAGCATAAATGTTTCTCTGATTACCATTCCACGCACGAAAACTAGCGATTAAAGTTGAGTGCTTTCGCTCGAAATGGTTTAAATGTTTCTTAAAAAGAACACACCTAAAAATATATTTTAATAATAATAATAATAAAAATAATACTAATACTACTACTACTACTAATAATAATAATAGTCATAATAATATTGTTGTTGTTGTTGTTACATACACCAGATGAAAATCATTTCAACAAAATGAAATGAAAGAAATGAAATAAAATCGAAAATAAAAATAAACGAGATAAAAAGTAAAACAAACAAACAAACATACAAACAAGCAAACAAACATATAAATAAATGTAATAAACAAATAAATAAAGATAAGAAAATAAAAGAAAATAATAAATAATAAAAATATAAATAAATAAAACAATTTTTTTCCCTCGGTTTTTTTCTTTGTTAGTAATTCGTAAACTAAAAATAATTTCACCTAAATTTATCAAACAAACGAACTAAGTAATATAACCACTAACAGCAGAACAAACTCAAACTACACTCATTTATTTTTCTTTCGAGCCGACTACCATAGAGACACATAACTTCCTTCAACAATACAAAAACAGTCATCATTTAATCAAAAACTAACACATACGCGTGTGTACAACTGACATTTTTCTGCTCACTATTCTAAAACTTTACAGTAATATTAGACGTCAGTGAAAAAAAAAAAAATAATAATAATGATCTTCGACACAGAAAATAATTACGCATCTACGACGACAACATCACGTCAGTTTGATACATAAACATGCAGTATTAATGTCGCAGATTAATTACTTCTCCTTCCTCGCCATTTTGTGGATATTATTGCTCTTCTGGGATCGGTCTAAATAGATTTTAAATATAGATAAATCGTTACGGTCAATGATCTCAGCAGTTAACAGTTACCATTGTTGCCGCATAAGCCAGTGAAACGGTCCTCGATTATGTCGGTGTAATTCAATAATGTTGTGAATGGACTATGAAAATAAAGAAAATGATAAAAAAAGTGTTTCATAAGAAATCAATTTACCGAGATGAAAACTTTGAAATAGATATTACGAATCTGTATATAGTTAACAAGAATTAATATGTGTGTGCGTGTGTGTATATGTGTGTGTCTATTTTTATATGTGTCAGTATAAATGGTGTATGTATGTATGTATGTATGTATTTGTTTATATGTATTTACGTTTGTATGTATGCACGTATGCATGCATGCATGTAGTTGTGTATGTATGTATCTATATATGTATGTGTGTGTGTATGTATGTATGCATACATACATGAATGCAAGTATGCATGTAAGTATTTGTAAGTTTTACGTGGTGAAATGAAATATTTTTAACGATAAAGACAACAACACTATGTTGTTGTTTTTTTCCTGAAGACAATACATTAAAGTATTGATGCATCTGTTCATGATATCCTTAAACATGGCGTGACAACCACCGCGATTTTCTGTCACGCAAGTAGCAGTGCAGTTATCACATTATCGATACAACTAAATCCAATAAAACACAGCCTTTTAGCTTTTAAATGGCATGATAACTGTCCATCTACTGTCCACTATTGCTAAATGAATTTAGCGGACAAGAAAAAGACAAATTTAAGGAATAGCTTTAGTAAGAATAATTGTGTTTTACTTTAGAAGCTAGTTGAAGAAATAGTTCGCATTAACAATTTTAGAAATTTCAACATATTCTAATACTTCTACTTCTACTACTAATGCTACTACTACTAGTACTGCTGCTGCTGCTTTTACTATAGCTATGCTAATATATCAACTATCACTACAATTATTACTACTTCGACTACTACTACTACTACTACTACTACTACTACTATTACTACCGTAAGATTACTACTGCAATAACTACTACAATAGAAACAATAAAAAGAACTACTACTTGTTAATACTCCGATCGTCTATTTTGCTACAAAACTATCTACCGCTAGTTATAAATAAACAAATATTATATGGATTAGAAAGAATTTTTCGAAATCATGTTTTTCTTTTTATCTTATGGAAATACAAATACAGCTGTTATCTAATTTGTTATAATACAAGTTTTGAAAACGAACCATTTTCCTTTTTCACATATAATATCGTTGTTTTTTTGTTTTTTTGTTGTTTTTTGTTTTGTTTTTATGCAAACAAATTAAGAAGTTGCTTTACTTTGGCTTGAAACCAAAACTAAGCACGTCTAGTTTATATCAGACGCATTTTTAACGTCATTGCTCAACATGAGCGAATCTTTCAATGGAAGAACTGGAAACATATTTACACGTTTTTTGACATGCACGGTTCCAAAAAGGATTTCCTGATAATAAATATTGTACTGATTTGTTTACTGTATGTATAAATACACTTTGGCGTATATTCCTGTTTACGACGTCCAGATAAAATGTGTATGAATGTATTTATGTGTTTATAATCAGACTGAAGCTTTAACAGCTGTAGTTGTTTATTTATTTATTTATTTATTTTTATTTATTTATTTATTTATTTATTTATTTATTTATTTATTTATATTATTTATTTATTTTCTTCTTATTATTATTATCTTCTTTTATATATAAAATATGTGGTGGATTTGTTTATAGATTATGATCTGGAACTAGCATAATACCCATGTTAACCGGTTTTTCAATTATCGCATATGTTGGTTCTTGTGTATGTTTTAATGTAATGTAAATAAAATGTAGTAAATATTTTCTTGTTGAAAAAAAAAAAAAAACCCACAGAAAACTTTATGTTACCTGCAGGGAGCCGTTGGTTGGAATATTAAATTATCTACATGTTTATTGAAATAATGATGATTACGATGATTGATGTTGTTCCTGAAATGATGATGTTGATGGTAATGATGATGATTATAGTGATGGCGATGATAATAGTGACATTGATGATGATTATAGTGATGACCATGATAATAGTGACACTGATGATGATGATGGTCACGATGCTAGTGATGATAATAATGATGACAATACTGATGGTGATGATCATGGTGGTCATGGTGATAGTGACAAGATCATGATGACAACTGGTGCACTCCGAGTAATGAATTTTGCAATCCATCCACGACGACGTAAAAGCCAAACGCAATATCGCAAGATTACTCAATCTATGGAAATGTCTTACACTCCATACTTTGCGCAGAGCAGTTTCAATCCGGGGCTCGTCCCGCGATCTCATAATCAATATGATATGACCAAACGGTTTGTTGTCACGTCTTTATGATTATCGTCGACCTTCGTGGCGAGCTGTTCAAGCGGAAATTCCGGCGTTTAGATTAACCCGCTACCCTGGCCTTTCCCTGTCCGTGTTTTCGCTCCGATCAGCGGCTCAGAAACGAATCAATTTTGCGTGAAAGTATTTTTGTTCAGAGGTTCCACAAAAGCTGGTGTTTACGCGATTTTTCTGATTTGTCATGCCATTTTCGTGGTCTCCAGGTCAGAAGTGTGATTTCCATTATCAGCAAGTTTGAATTGGTTGAAAATGAGGTATCGCAGGTCGTAGTGCTAGCTTACGACATTACCGAATGAAAATTAACACTTTGCAGAATCACGTAACTTGTGGGATAAAGCGAAATATGTTTGCGTTTCGAGATATTAAAACATACTGCATTGGTAATGACAGTACAGTTAATAAATCATTTTGTTATGATTTAATTAAAGGAAAATAAATATAATGACATCTGTTATAACAACGAAAAGTTCAAACGAAACTGGAATTATCTACAATTTAATTCGCTTATCTAAAGTGATATCCATCTCATTTATATCTAATGGTAAAATTATGCAACTAGTACTGGCACTACCATCACTGCTACGACTACTACTACTACCAGTACTACTAGTACTACTACTACTACTACTATTACTGTTAAGTCTACTATTACTGCTTCTATCATCATCGCCATCGCCGTTGTCGTGTCGTTGTTGTTGTTATTATTATTATTATTATTAAGAACAGGGGAATGGTTATTAGTTGTAATCATTTGAAATTAGCCAGCGATAGGTTTCATGCTCTAGGGACCGATATAAATTTATTAATGGCTTATTCCCATCACAGCTTCGTATGACCATAACGGATTTCAGAAAGAGTTATTTTCGCCTTCAGATAATAAAACTTGCACTCCATCATGTAATGTGTGGCTATAAATTTGTTTGAAAAAAAAAGAAGCAATACCTCGCCTTCACTTAATATAACATGAATTCCATCATGTAATGGATGGACATAAAACGTTTTTTCTTTGCCTTCAGTTCATTTTTATCCTCATTCGATAATGTCTGTGCGTTTTCAAATGACTGAACATATCGTGTTTGAAAGTAATCGTCGACACAAACTGCATCCAGAATGATAGGGTGATGTGCATTAAGATAATCTCTAATAATCCCTAATGAATCCACAGAGATGTGAACGAGGTCACTGATAGTGGATCTCTGGATAACAAGATTATCTGTAATAAGACGTTAAAGTGGAAAACAACAGGCAGTAATTTTGATGTAAATGAAGGCACACAAGTGTGTGTGTGTGTGTGTGTGTGTGTGTGTGTGTGTGTGTGTGTGTGTGTGTGTGTGTGTGTGTGTGTGTGTGGGTGTGTGGGTGTGTGTGTCTAGCATTTTTATATATTCCTATCTCTATTTTCTAGATTACTGAATTAGTTACCACTTGTGACCTGTTTTTTATGAAAAACACACAAATTATTCCCTTAGTTTCGTTTTTAGTGGGTTTTTTTCCAACGGAAACAGAAAAAATGTCTTGTGTTTTACGCGATGCAAGCCTTTTTTTTTCTGTATTATAATTCAAACTAATGTTATGGCAGTTCAACAAAAATTTTTATAACATACTTATGTTTTGCATATGTCTTGCATATATTTGGGCTTATTTATATTTCAAAGTCGGGATAAATGTAAATTACTACATACAAGAAGCATTTATTTTTCTTCTGAAGCCTGTTCTACCGAAATACAGAGAATATGATGGCAGATATGGAAACTGTCCTTGATACGATATCTCCCTTCAGAGAGAAACTGCAGTGGAGTCGTAATCCGAGAGTATTACCAAAACTGACACTCATCAATTACACAATTACAGAAAACCTTCGCAATGTCTCTTGGGCTTCCCAGTTCAGAAGTCACTCGACGCAATAGCACAGCAATTAAACGAAACATAAGACAATAATCCCACTGAAATGACGACACAGAACTTTTGTTAATATTATGCATGCACAGAATCACTCGACGATTTAGTGCGATTTTGCTCAGTTTGTTCCTACGTCTGAATCAATCTAAGGGTCAAGCATGCGACCTCACTAATAATTGTCCGTTAAAAGTCTGGCATTTGTGTCATTGTGATGAATGCGATTATGCCAGCTATCCACGCCGTACTTAGACTTTTCAGATGGAATCTGTTACAGGGAGAAAATCCCAGTATTTAGTCGACTAAAGGAAAGTAATTTCACCGTGCTGTTGATTTATATTAATCCACGGTTTTAGCGCGCTCTTCCAGCATAACGGTCTGTCATCCGACAACACAATTACAGAGGAGAGTGAAAGAGAAAAATGCGCTGTCACATGCTTTCATATCAGGTTGTTAAGAGCGATTGAGCTTCTTTTAACACTTACCAGGGTAAACAAACTTCTTGTCGTGGACAGGTTTTTGATGAAGTCAATTATTTAGTTAAGAGTTACATAATATATGTTTTCTGATGATGAAAAGGCAAAAAAAAAAATAAATAAAAATAAAAATAAATAAATAGCGTGCACATATTCATATACTTATATTTCAATTACAAATTGAAATTTTGAATCTTCTTGAAATATTAAATGCATCTCAGTGTCTACCATACATTTTTCATGTAAAACAAATCCTAGGATCAAGCATCTTATAACTGATAATTAACAATTAACACCCTCAACAATAACAACTGTAAGCACCAATGTCAAAAGAGTTTTGACATGGACATCACATAAACATTTGATATATATATTTTTTCAAATTCATAAAACGATAAAATGAAGTACAGATTCATAAATAATCTGCATCATCTCGAAAAGAAAACTAGACGTATCAAGCGGTAATATTTTTCAAACTATGCTATATTTCTCGTACAACGACAAGACCTTTGGAAAAAATAAATAAAAAATCGTTTTCTAACAAAGGAGTCGTGAAGCACCACTTCAACTTTTCCCATCTACGATAAGTGTTTGTTCTAATGTGTTCGAGTGGGTCATCCTGAATAGGGACACCCGCTGATCGATATGCGGGTGGACTGTAAAAGTTAATCACAGAAACAGCATTGAGTTTGTTCAAACAGTTATTCTTTCCAAAGCAAACGACCTCCATATTTCACCTCCATAGCGCTGGGAGGCTTTTTTTTTTTTTTTTTTTTTTTTTTTTTTTACGTCTCAGACATTCAGTGTTCTTTTTAGTATCTCTTCTTGACACATTTGAAAAGCAAACTTAGAGATTGGATTCTATTCAGAACTTGGTATTGAACGCAAAAAAAAAAAAAAAAAAAAAAAAAAAAAAAATTCCTGACCGTTTTTCCTTATTGATTACCGTACAAACACTGAAGACGCCGATGTTAAAGAGTTCGGTTAAAAACATGACTTCTACATTGCCAGAAACCAATGTAAACGTTTGAGATCACGCAAATGTTTTTCTGTTCAAGTTAATGTTGTTTTCTCCTCCGACGCTCCTGAATCTTGAGGATATCAGAGCATGAAGTACACGAAGAAGGAAATTATTTCTTTCATTATCGAGAGAGAGTGAGAAAAAAAAAGTCAAATTCATCAGCAGAATAATCAGATATAAAAGAAACATGGTCTAAAGCAGCTAAGTTATCATCACCATCACACTTTGAAAATGAACAATACGCAAGTGTCGATTAACGTCGATGTGTTTTTTTGCTTCCACATTAGAATCAGGTGGTCTTTCTGATATTTCGTAAAGATTATCTAAAACAGAACAGTAAAAGGCTAGTGTGTGCGTACATGCATGTATGTAGTATGTATGTATGTATGTATGTATGTATGTATGTATGTATGTATGTTTGTATGTATGTATGTATATGTATGTATGTATGTATGTATGTATGTATGCATGTCTATGAATATGTGTATGTATGTAATTATCTATGAACGGATATACGTGTGTGTGTGTCTCTGTGTAAGAAAGTAAGTATATTTACAATTATCACAGTCTAATAAGTTCATTTAAGCATATTGAAACTTCAATTTAGCATTAGATTATGTAATAATACATGTATCTAGCCTTCGTAAAGTGACGGAGAGTGTGAATATTTCTGGTCGACGTACTGCGAATATTGGAAAATACCGATACTAGACATACAACAGCGATGACATCAGTTTTTGTCCACAAACATCAACAAGAAAATCGTTTAAAGTCACATGTCATTAATTCATATCTATAATACGTAAAACCCCGAAAGTAAAAAAACATGTCACGGTTACAAGGTTAATGCCAATATATTCATTGGATTTTTTTGGGGAATATGGAAATCAACACGTTCCAGATGATGTCAGTTCTTTACTATATATCTCACAATTTCTGACATGAACTATGTAACAGGAGAGTGAAAAAACATGTACATGTTCCAGCGTCCCCAAACTCTTCTATCTTTTCATTTTCTATCTTTCTGTGTCAGTATCAATTCAGCGTACGTTCTGTGGTTTCTAACAATCGAATGTTTCTTCCGTTGTATTAAAATGATGGTGAAGATTCTTATCAACATCGCAGGACGACATTTCTTCATGTACTCGTTCCAGACTTTAGAACTCTTTGAGAAAATCTTTGAAAGCGGAACGTCGAGGATTGTGCGTCGAGTTGATTGAACATTTATCTCTGTCTGCCGTCGTAGTTGTGGGATGAACAGGACGGTAGAGACGGCGTCGTTGACGCTTGTTACCGTCAGACGTGAAGTGATTGTAATTATGGAGCATTCATCGAGCAATTGCGTCAGTTGTGTTAACACACAAATATTATCTGCTTCAGTTGATTGGCCACTACGTTAATTCCCGTTTCGTAGGGTGGTTGGAAGGGGAGACAGAGTTTCGGGGCAGCATGTAGGTGTTTGACAGTTGAAACAGAACACTTTAAAGTCAGTTAGGCATGCTTTAACATTATTTTGATCCTTGTAATCTGCAGAGCTTATGAAAGGAAGGGGGTTCCAGCCGGTACTTTGTTTCGGGGCCAAAGAGCTAAGAAGGGCCCCACAGCAACTATGCATTAACTGAATATGTTTGTTACACTATGTTGTATCTGATCGTGAAAATAACGCATGTTTGAGAGTTTACACGTAGATTTACTGGACATCAGATCCTCAATTTTGAGAAAAATCTTTGCCTGTCTCGGGGCCCGTAAATGGGGGGGGTCTTGTACCGCTTTGAAAAATTCTCTTGAAATCCTTGGTAATCTGACTACTAAAACAGAAAAAAATAAAAATAAAAAAATAAAAAATTGTGTATGCAAAATATGTGGTATTTATCCTTTTATCTATTTATTTATTATAACAGTAAATCATCAGACGTTCGTTTACAGACTACATTCACTTCATCCTATGTGTGTATGTTATCTCTGTCAATATAGGCAAAAAAACCCGTTAGTTTTTAAAAACTTAATAAACATATTAAACTGATAAATGCTTATAACACCGTTTTACACCAAAAAATAATAAACAAATAAAATAAAATAAATTAATTAATTAAAATAAAATAAAAAAAAAAAAAAAATGACTACATCTTAATGTTTTATTTCCAGGTAGCCTGGCGGCGATTTCACGAAGAACATTTCCTGACAATAGGAAAAATGACTTGGATTATGAAGCCAAAGTATATTGTAGACCACAGCATGAAAGACAATGACCATACGTCATGGAACCTCATCATAAAAAACGTCACTCCTTCGGACGCCGGCAAATACGAATGTCAGATTACGTCAACGCTGGATTATACGTGGCACGTGCAGCTTAATGTCGTAGGTGGGTGTGACGAACTTTAAGCTTTAAAATAGATCAGCGAGACAGATAATAATTATTTGTTTGCAGAGTGTTCAAGTAATCTGAGTGAAAATTACGATGTACATGTTGATGACTTTGTGTTTGTATTTATTTATTAATTTATTGATTTTATGCTTACTGTGTGAGTGTATTTATACACAATAAGAATAAAATTAGTAAATTAATAAATAAATACAAACATAAAGTCATTATTATATATGTTCTAATTATTATTATTATTATTATTATTATTATCATTATTATTATTATTATTATTATTATTATTATTATTATTATGCCGAACAATATTGGTCTTCTTAATCTCATTCAAATTAAATATATATTATATTAAGAAAAAAAAAGTAAAAAATTATTAATTTATGATGCTTAATGAATTAGGTACATTTTTGACTCTAAACTATTAGATAACAAGAATTTTATAACTTAACACTGTGAATATAATTACATCAAACAGATGGTAGAAAGTTGCAGCTTTTGAATAACGATGATAAGGAAAACTGCTAACTAAAATATATTACATATACCTGAACACTGAATTGCAGAATTCAAGATAAAAAATATCTTTATTTATGATCATTAAAAGTATGTGATGTTTTGTGTACAAAGGTTATTAGTAATTTGAATAGAGAAGAATTTTGGCAGATTACTGTTCAAAAGCTTTTAAACAAACATCGCAAACATAATATAAATTATTAGAAATAGTCTAATTATGTATGCCTTTATGTTTTAGCATTAAATTACTGACGAAGTAGAAAAGAATAATAACTTTATTTATACTGTAGAACCAAAAAGAAAGAATGAGAAGATAATATTTTCTTATAACGATAGTAACAGTAATTAATTCTATTACAAGGTAAACAACGATTCTAGACGTACTTTTTAATTATTGGGAGCTTGTATCTCAGAATTTAGTTTTTTGTTGTTGTTTTTTTACTTCAGGGCCACCTATTCGGAAGCCAGGTATGTCTGACTGTGCGGTTGTAGTGCTTTGCTATGGATTTTGAAGTAGAATTGTAATTTCAGCATGTAGCGTTAGAATTGCAACAATGTTTATCTCTGTGGTAAAAACTTAAGTACTGATAATGAAACGAAAGAGGACTGCAAACAAAAATAAACATTCATTAAACCGATTTTGTTGCACTATTTTATAGCTCTAAAATAATGCGATAAAACCATTCTATTGCCTTACACACACCACCAGTATAAATATTGGCTACGGTCCTGAAGAAAAATTCTTGGTTAAGTGTCGTACTTGACTTGTCATATGAAAATGTTGATCTTTCTTTTCCCTTGCTGTAAAGAGAATTACGTAAAATGAATAATCTTTAGTTCGTATTCTAAACTAAATTAAAAAAAACACAAAAAAACATGCTTTCCAGTATTTTTTTTTTTTTTTGGTGCTTGTAATGTTAACAGTTTCTCCTTTCTTATTTGCATGTCATTCCCAATGTCCTGCTTTTACATTCATTTACTGAAGTTTTCAAGCAGCCATTCTCTCCAAGGCCAGATTGTCAATCGATGTGCATGTTTGTTTCAACCATGTTCTATTATTTTCTTTCTTTTCTAGTTTGCTTATCTTTTTTCTTCTTTTTTATTTCGTTTATCTTTCTTTTCTTTTTTTTTTTTTTTTTTTTTTTTTTTTGTTTTTGTTTACCCTCTAGGAAAATCAATTACAAAATAGATGAGGATTCATAGAAATAATTATGGAAATTTTGTTAAGAATAAAGGATATTAAAATGTCCACAAAAAAAAAAAAAAAAAAAAAAAAAAGAAGAAGAAGAAGAGAAAAAAGTCAAACAAGTGAAGCCTTTAAAAGCTATTCAAAACCAGTGAAATAAGGAGATTGAAAAAAAAAATAAAAGTGAAGGGAAAATATTTTATAAAAAGGAAAGAAAGGGGGGCAGGAAGAAAAAATGAAAGCAAAAAAAAAACCAAATAAAGATAGTAAAGAAGATTCAGGACAAGGCGCCAGACATTTACTTGAAGACCTATGACATTAGGTTTAAGGAAGTGCTTTCTAAATAGTTTTCCGGGACCTCAATTGCCATCACTTTGTGTCAGCGCTGATGTTGGATTCTCTTCTCGCGTGTTTATGATTAATTTAAACACAGCTTGTTCCCTAATTCAGACGTTCATAACGACCGTTGCATGCTTCAGCAGCACCACTGAAAACAGGCCATGAGCGAATCTGGGATGGGTGATTGTAGACAATGCTGTAAATGAACGTGATTGATGACGCCGTTGTTAAGCGTTACAAGAGTTTAAACAGCAAATTCGTTCTAGCATTTCCAGCTCTGTTGTGCTTCACGAAAGCGTGATTCACGTATGTAAAGCGCAGTTTTAAATTCATTAGTGTTTCAGTTAAACAAAAAAATATGACTCGTCATGACTTTATTAAAATAATAATAAAAAAAAAAAAAAAAGAAAGAAAGAAAAAACACTTTTTTTCTTATTATTTATTCCATACAAAATTTTCTTTTTCTTTCTTTCTTCTTTCTTTTTTCTTTCTTTCTTTCTTTCTTTCTTCTTTCTTTTTTCTTTCTTTCTTTACTTCGTTATTTCTTACCTTTTCTTTATTTCTATTTTTCTCAAAGCTTAAACAAAATAAATAAATAAATAAATATAAAATGCAACAAAATCTATTATTCTCGACAAAGAGGGGGAAAAAGGTGTCTCCTATAATAATTAATTACTTTTTGCCTGTTTCCTTTCTTTTGATTCTTGTCTTTTCGTTTTTATGTTTGATTTATTTCTCATTTTACCTTTGCTTTCTTTCTTTTTTCTTTCTTTTTATATGGTGGCATCGATAGAACATTAAAACTAAAAGATTGCAACAAAATATTTTTTAAAGTATTAATTACAATAAAATAATGATGATAAAATAAATTACTTTCGCATCAGTGGTTAAGAATGATCATAAATTACAAGACGTAGTCATACTAATTGAAAAGAATAAACAAAATTAGTAAATATTTCTACATTTTTATTTTTATCTAATATTATTTTTTCTTGACAAGCAACCAACTGATTAATCGAGCAGCCAAAGAAATAAACATTAACCCAAAAAACAAAACGAAAAAAAAACAATTCTCAATTTCGTTTCTTCTTTGTTTTCATTTTTTTTATTTATGCGTGTATGTATTTTTTTATTTAATTTATCTATCTATCTATCTATCTATCTATCTATCTATCTATCTATCTATCTATCTATCTATCTATCTATCTATCTATCTATCTATCTATCTATATATTTATATATCCATCCATCTATATATCTGTTTGTCTGTCTGTTTGTCTGGCTGGCTGGCTGGCTGGTTATCTATATGTATACTAAACGAAAAAAGTAAGGGCTATTCGTTCTAGTGGAATTTTTTATTTTCTGTCATTGTGGGACATAATAAAGATCTTTTCGGATCAGTGAATGATAAGAAAAGCGATGAGTAGATTCACATATGTTTTTGTTCGGTATGCATCCATGACAGGCATTTTGTACGTGTCCATTGAGCTTAATGCTGCATATATAAATAATCCTGAAACGGTTTATCAGTAAGATGTGGTATGTTATTTGTACCTATGTAAATTATTTGTGATGTTACGTATCTACCTTGATGTCGCCTTGAATATATATCTATTGCTAGTTTGATGTATGTTCTTATAAACTTTATCTCCTTTTTTCCTTTCTGTACACATTTTATATATCCTCTGAAACATATTTAATAAGCGGCATATACATTTTTATTATCTAGTTTGATTTATTGTGATATTGCATGCATAACGTTAATCCCTTGATGTTTCTGTCTACATTCTGAATTTTCCCTTTTAAGTATGTATACTTTCAATTAAAGCTAATAAGCTGCATACATTAATATTAAAATATTTTAATATTGCATGAGTGACAGTAATAAGTGTACTGTTATGAGCCTGTTTTAAATTAATAATTCTATATTAAGGCTTTAAGAAGAAATTAAAAATTATTATTGCATGTGAGATACTAATAAACTGTACTGTATGAGCCTGTTTTAAAAATAAGGATTCTTTATTAAGGCCTTTTTTTTTTCTTTTTTTCATTTTTTTTTTTTCTTTTTTTTGAAAAACGAAAATCAGCAGCAAAACAAAAAAAAAAAAAAAAAAAAAAACTTAAATTAAAAAAAAAAAAAATCTTCTGGTATGTAGTAGGCTTTCAGTGTTTCTAATAGTCTGAACTCGTTTTCTCCCAACCTTTCTTTTATTTTAGGTCCCACTGGCGAGCTCGTGGCTAAAGTTGGACGGTTCGGGGAAAGCGATGGTATATTTATTGTATATGTAGTTTTAAGAAACTCAAGTTTGAAGGCACTTTGCACTTAGTAAAAAAAAAATATATATATTCGTTATAGAACATCAAGCTTGTGCGTTCTCGATAAGACTTTAAAATATGACACGAAGAATTAGTGGTTATTGCATCAATTTATTAAGTTAATCGAATATTTTATACATATGGATCACACTTCGTAATACATTTTCAGACGTGTTTTTTTACAATACATAAAGAAATGAGAAAGAGAGAGACAGGGAGGGAGGGGGAGGGAGGGGGAGGGAGAGAGAGAGAGAGAGAGAGAGAGAGAGAGAGAGAGAGAGAGAGAGAGAGAGAGAGATAATGTAAGAGCGAGAAAGACAGAAAAGAAGGGAGAGAGATAAGCTCTAAAAATCATAGAGAAACAGACGTAAAATGATGTATATGTATATATATATATATATATATATATATATATATGTCTGTGTATGTGTATGTGTGTGTATGTGTGTATATATAGATGTATGTATGTATGTGTGTGGGTGTATGTGTGTGTGTCTGTATTATATATATAAGTACATGTATACAAACATACACACACAGAGAAACTGAATGACTCTGAGGCTAAGACTTAGAGCGAAGAAAACAGTAATTTATTAAAGAGACGCAGAGTGCATGTTTTTGCACCATTTTAAACACCGCGATATCATGATTTATAAATTACAGCCTCGTAGAATCACAGTTTATTGACGAAATATCTCTTGACGATACCATCAAACAGCTGCTGCGAGAAAGAAAATAAATAATGAATTCTAAATACACCTGTATTAAAAAAAAACAAAAAAACATTGCATCATAGTGCCTTCAAATGACAGTTTAATTTAATTTTATTTCACCTATTTTTTTCTATTTTTTTTTCTTGCATTCCTTATCTAGCTTGAGAATCTGTGTGAAAGCATGACCTATGCACGGCAGTTGTGCTAATGAAAATCTTTGCAATGTGCGCAAATCACGCTTTGAAGTATAAAAATACATTCTCTAATTCTAACATCACACTTGCTGGCATGTTGTGTTGTGGCTAGAAGACGTTTTAACGAGGAATGAAGCCTTTAATATTTTATTTACGTCTAGTCAGTGCATATAATCTTTATTTATTTATTTATTTAAAATGATTTAGTGTCAGTAAAAGCAAAATAAATGTGTGTGTATCTATATATATATTAAAAGTATGATGATAATAATAACGGTTGTGATGATGATGATGATGATGGTGCTGATGATAGTAATAAATAATAATAATAATAATAGCAATAACAACAACAGTAGTAATAAATAAATAAATAAAAATGTAAGGCATGGTGTCAACGTTTGCACTTTGTTGGCTGGATCAAACACAAATTGGGTTCACTTTTGACAAGGATACGATCATCTGCAAGAAAAAATAAAAAAATATTTGACTGGTAAACACATTTAAATTCTTGGGCTGTTTTTGAAGATTCTTTAAACTACCTGAATATACTGCAGCAAAATAAACGCTGTAAGTGAGCCAAGCCAATTAGCGAATATTTCAAAAGTAATTTAACCACTTAGACTCTTGTTACAAATCTTTTCAAACCGTGCGTGAAAAAGAACATACCCAGACCTAACGTCTTTATTAGCTATATATTTACAGTCAGCACGTATTGGGTTCATTAATTAAATTGTTTTTTCTTTGTAGTTTCGTCTTCTTTATTTATTTATTTTTTTTATAATTTTTTTTTTTATTAGTAGTATTTTTTGTTTGTTTGTTTAAGAAAGAACTCTTTAATGTTAAATATAGATGCTAAATATGTTGCTGACAGTTATGATGATGATGGTTATATTAATTAATTGTTGTTCATTTTTGTTCACCTGTAAATCAGCTGAAGAATTTATTATTATTATTGTTATTATTATTATTATTATTATTATTTTTATTATTATTATTACTATTATTTTTACTATTATTATTTTCATTATTGCTATTATTATTATTATTTCTCGATATCTTTTTCTTACTGATACTCTGATTACTATATCTACCACTACTGTCACATTATTTTCATTGTTTTTATTGTACTTCATCATCTTCTTCCTGTTCTTCCTTGTACTGTTATTGCTTCTCTTATCGTCGTTGTAGTTAATGGTGATAGTGTGTGTTGATAAAACTGTATCGTTATTTAACTCATCTTCAGAACGTTTACGTTATTCACTTTGTCCTTTTCCGTTATCTTCTTCTTCATCATCATCATCATCATCATCATTTTCGTTATCATATTCGTCATCATTATCATCATCATTATTTTCTTCTCCACATTATTATTATTATTATTATTATTATTTTCTTCATCTTCTTCTTCTTCTTCTTCTTCTTTTTCTTCTTCTTCTTCGTCTTCTTCTTCTTCTTCTTCTTCTTCTTCTTCTTATTACTATTATTACTATTACTGTTTTCAGCCATACAGCTGCTTGGTAAGGAGTTTGTAGAACACGGGGACCCTGTTCATCTCGTCTGCAATGCAACAGGCGGCAGCCATATTCCAGAAGACATAGACTGGTTCAAGGAAGGCGACAAAATAGACTCTGAAAAATACCCCGATATCATAACGACGAAGCGCCTCTCGTTAGTCGATCGGTCGCTTGTTAGTGAGCTAATAATAGACCACAGCACGGTAAAAGATACCGGGACGTATATCTGTCGCAGTTCTAGAGACGAAATTGCAAGCAAAAAGGTGACTGTGTTAATAGGTGAGTTACAAGATATATTATTTTTGACTTTTTTAACGTCCAGCATCCATCTTATCGCCATAACGTTGTGTTAAAACGTTTCGGTTTATTCATCACCAGACAGAGCAGAGCAACATTTTCTTCAAAAAATACTTCAGTATATGAAAGGGAGAATTGGAAAGCACCATTTGAACAATAAGCAACGTTTTCCTAACAAAGTAATGTATGCTCATGAGACGTTCCCGGTACGCAGCAGTAAGCACGTGTTTGTCCCATCAGTTTATTCATTCAGTGACAGTCCATAATTCATAGCACCAATGTCTTTATGATTCACGTATTCTCACAAGTATATTAAAGCGCACGGGACACTTTCGTACGATCTGTCGTACAATGCGATTATAAAACGGCTGTTTGTAATTCTAATCTTGTTAAATATATCATTTATATTTTTTTACTTCATAATTCTGATGAGTGCTACATCAAGTTCTTTGAATATTTTTCTTTAAATGAAACGATTTGCTTCCTTAATATTTTTATGTAATTTGTTTTACATATTACGCGTATAATGATATCGTAGAAACCCGATCAGATATATTTTAAATTATCAGTGATTACATGATTACATGATTATGATGATATGATGATACGATGATGATGATGATGATGATATTAATAGTAGTAGTAGTAGTAGTAGTAGTGATATGGTTGTTGTTGTTGCTGCTGCTGTTGTCGTAGTAGTTACTTTATTAAGAGTCTAACAATATTCTGTCTTTTCTTTTTCTGGTCTTCCAGCGGATACAACGAATGTTAAACGCGGTAAGTTGTTTTAAATATATATTTTCCTGAGTCTAACATTTAAAGAAAAGTACACACAACATACAAAACACTAAATATAATTGTTAGTGATTAATCCCAGGTGTAAAACTGAAATAACGTAAGTAAGTAAATAAATAAATAATCTGAGCAAAAATACAAACAAACGAAAAAACATAAAATAAAACTGACCTCTTTTTGTTTTCTTTTTTTAATGAATTTTATAAAACATTATTGTTCAGTGCTTTTTCTATTAGGAGAATATGGAAATTATTATTATTTTTTTTTTTAAAGAGATAATTTATCTGTATAATCATAAACTATTTATTTCTTACATCTGTCCAAACAGGCACTGGATCACTGCTGGGAACTAACAGCTCCGCATGGATACCCACCAACAACAACGTCATACTGTCCCTGTTCTACTCCTTCACAGTGACTACCCTCATCAGTGGCGTCATCTCGTGACAATGACTGGCCGCTGATGATGTAGAACAATAATTTATAACGACGACGTCACCGTCGAAACGGGTGTAGAAAGAGAACAACAAAATCACAACTGTACGGATGACAACTACACAGGATTGTTTGCGAAAGTGAGAAAAATTATAATTAAAAAAAAAAAAGAAAAAAAAAGAGAACATATATAAAAATATTTAATCGTATAAAAATGTATGGTAGGTATTAAGAAATGAAGAAGATGAAGATGACAACGTCTCGCTGCTGTTTGTGATGACGTGCGTATCACGCTTCGTGATTTGAGTTCACGGGAGACAATGCATTGAAACAGAAACTGACGGAGCATTGTAAATTCTCACTGCATTATTTTTTAACATAGTATTATATTTTGTAATCATCTTCTTTTCAAACTACCATCAGTTAACCACGACTGATTTTTTTATCAAACCAGTGCGAACTCTTTGAAATCAGCTTCATAAAAGATTTATTTTGTAATCGTTTTGTTTCACAATACCATCAAAGAACGATGACATATTATTACAGGGAAATGTATCGACCGATTTTAAGTTACAGTTTGCAGTCGTTTTGTTTCCTAACCTCCGTTCGTGGAGGATCTATAAGTCAACAAGTATGTCAGAAAAATAGAAACAATACAAACATCAAAATCGTTAATTTAGCTTTATATTTTGTAAGCGTCATCTGAACAGAACATTTTGTCACATATTACATTAGGTGAACAAAAGACGTTTCGTGATTATAAGATTATGATTAAGAAGAGAAGCATATCGACGTTATTTGGTTTTTGCTGAAAGAATGAAAGAGAAATAAAAAATGTATGGATACAGACACTACGTCTGTAATTAATATTTGTACGCTGAAACTTGGTGCGAGTTAGTTGGTGCCTTAACTATCATAAAAGAGTCGAAGAATGGATTGGTTGGGGTTTTTTATATGGCTAAGTCTGTTAGAAATGTAAACATGAGCAGTCAACGAGGAAGAGAAAAGAGACTGTGTGAATTAAAAATGTGCTTATTGAGAAAACAGGGAAATGTTGATATGACAAATAAAACCGTGTCATTGATGAAAGTATATATATATATAGACAGAGAGAGACAAAGTGAAAAAAGAAAAAAAAAGGAAAAAAGAAGACGATATCAGCGAGATTAATGGTGTGAAAAAAAAAGTGAGAGGAAAATTCTGGAGAAGAAAAATCTTCATTTCCTTGCTACGTGAGTCCGCGTGATGGTCGTCACGAAGATAAATCTGCGTTATTTCCAGTTACACGGGTTTTTATGTGTGAAAACTTCGAGATATCGACAGTTTAAATTCCTCATTATCATTTTATGTTTAAACAGACACCGGTTTTGGTGGGGCTTTTTTTTTTTTTTTTTTTTTTTTTTTAACGCGGTTTTAAACAAGGAATTGCTTAACACATGGAGTTTATCACTCCTGTCATGATATGCGTGATTAAATGCAAAAAAAAAAAAAAAAAAAAAAAAATTGAAAAAGGAAAGAAAGGGAAAAAAAATGTTTTAAAACCTGAAAACCAACAAACAAAAACTGAAAACGGAAATGTATATGAACAAATTGTTTAGATGCCTATTGACTTTATTTTTAGAATGGGTGTCTTTGTTCTTGTTTAGATGATAAAAACAATACTAGAATATTTACTTAATCTATGCGAATATGGTATAGGAACATGTCAGTATGTGTTGATGCTGAATATGGATTATGTTATGTTTTTGTTTTAATATATTTCATTCGTGAACTGATTTCTATCGATCATTAGTTTCAAAACGGGTGGTCGCTTTTTGGTGCAATATATCGTATTCTTATCTATATAGAGCCACATTATAAGTCACACAAATATACATGCATAAATGCACTTACATACATACAGACATACATACATATCCAAACCATGACATTTTCATTTATAATCAAACCATTATTCTTTAATTAAGCGAAGAGAATAGCAATGCTTGATCATATTTGTTATGAAACAAAAAACAAAAATAATAAAAATAAACTTCAGATATATCTACTTCTATAAATGGTATATTAATAATAATAATAATAATAATAATAATAATAATAATAATAATAATAATAATAATAAGCAGCAGCTAATTATATAAATATACATATTACAATACCTGTTCGTGTTAATGCAGCTTTCTGTGTTTTCGTTACGCGTACAGTATAGACACTAACAATTACAACAACGTCATACAGTTGTTATGACGTCATGGTATTTCTATTGTTAAGACGTCATTATTTACCCTCATTAAAGAAACTATGTAAGTATGAGTAAAATCAAGATTAGTAAAAAGAATGTTCATACTGTTACTGTTAAAATATGTGTCTGTTATCAGTTTTCAAAGTGTAAAGTCAAACAGATTTTTAAAAAAGCCCTTGAATTCGTTTTGTTCAATACTTTTTAAAGGATAATAATAATAATAATAATAATGATGATGATGATTAAGATGATTATGATGATGTTGATAATGATAATAAAGTGAAAATACTATTACTATTGTTACTACTAATAATAATAATAATTAATGAAAGAAAACAAAATAAAAATAATAATAAATAAATAAACAAACATGAAGAAAAAGAAAAAGAAGAGATTTAAACAAGCTTAGACATATAATTTTTAATTCCATTAAGTAAGAAATATCGCCGATTTAAACTAATTCGTTATTTACTGAATTAAAAAATAGCTTCTAAATTGTTAATGTGCAGTTTGATATGATATCTTTTCGTGTTAGGTTCTATGATTCTATCAAAAAACTCTCACTTTACCATGTTTCGCGAACGGCATGACAAAATAATATTTGTATCAGTGCATCCTTTGTTGTTGTTTTTTTGTCTTTCATTGGTCATAAACATTACTCATTTTTCAACTGTAACAACATATGAACAGTTTCGTCAAATTACACTTTATTATTCATTTTTGCAAAGATGATAATACATGAAAATACAACGCAAATGTCATACGTTGTTTTCTGTGCTTTGTATTTTATGGTCAAAATACATAAATCTTTTTTTTGTTAAATAGTAAGAAAAGAAACAAACATAAGAACAATGGGCAAACGCACAAATGTATTTTATTAACGTTTTAGGCTCTGTCATAAATTTTTATCTTTACATATTGCGTTTTCTATTTTATTTATTTATTCATTTATTTATTGATTTATTTCTCTTTTACATATCATCAAATGCGTTTACAGGAAATATGTAATAATAAGGATGTTGATGATTATGATGATGATGATGATGATGATGGTGATAATAATAATAATAATAATAATAATCTATTCTTATAACATAATGTATGTTTATATTAAAAAAAAAACTATTCACAATTAATCCATTTATACACGTTCTTTTCGTGAATTTTTTTTTTTTTTCTTTTTTTTTTTTTTTTAATTACTAAATCGCCTTATTAATTGATAATAATTTAACTCTCACCTATGTTCAAGCTGGAATATATGCAATGTAGTCATAACAATCTGAAAATGGTTTCACAGTCGTAAATGGACAGCAATTCAAATATCGTAACATCACTGGCAAGCGACCTAACTCGATAAAAATTGTTAATACAGTTCTCTGTAGTATTCATTAGATCCAGAGATCGCTACATGAACATTAATCAGAAGTCCTGTGCATCTCCAGAGTGAAATTAAGCAGATATTTACTGTTAAAGATCACCAGAGGTCACGACACGGAGGTCGCTAATCTCGGCCTGAAATAGACACGATGTCAATTTCACTGTCAGGGAATAACTGTAGCAAGTTTAATTCTCGATATTTTTTATATATTAGGTTAATGTGTTGTATTAACATCTGACTAATTTTTGGTATCTCAGATGATTTTTGGTCTTATTATTATTATTATTGTTGTTGTTGTTGTTGTTATTATTATTATTATTGTTGTTGTTGTTGTATTTTAAAATTATTTTAATTTATAATTTATTTTTATTTTTATTCATTTTATTTATTTATTTATTTATTTATTTTTATTTTATTATTTTATTATTATTATTATTATTATTATTATTGTTATTATTGCGTAGACAAAATGCTCGGAAAAGAAGAAAAGAAAAATATTCGTGGGACCGAGTTTTTAAATAAATACATTATTTATAAGTTTCAAATTAAATCAGTCAAGATATACCGGGATATATCTAGACACTTCAGCTGGAGATGAAATAATTTTACACCAACAGCAATGTCGTAGTTACGTACAGTCGTAAAAGAGATATAAACCAGTTTGAAGTCTCGTTTAGTGAACGACTCTACCCTACTTAACTTAATTAATCAGTTAATTTATTTTCTGATATAACGAATAATTTTTTCACAAATATCTGCTTTTGTAAAACTCGGTCCGAAGTCGATGAACAAAAAAAAAAATAAAAAAATTAAAAATAAAAAAAAAAAAATAAAAACCCATTAATGTGTGCATATATTTATTTAGATATATAATTGTAATATATGCGAATTAATGGATTTGCCTGAAAGTGCGTGCTTGCGTGCATGTGTGTGTCTGTGTGTAAATGAAAGATACAGTCATTAAATATATTAAAAAATGTAGAATGATTGACAATAATTGACCATATATTGTAAATAAATTAAGAGTTACCTGTTTGAAAAATAACACAAATTATTTAATAATATTGTTAATATCATCAATTGATTATGTTTAATTGTGTACATAGGTGTAATTCTGTATCGGGTTTAGTAATTACAAGTCACTAGAATTCAATCAGCTTGGAGAATTAAAGTGACTAGTATCAATATCAAAAACACCCAGAAATGAAGTCTAAAATATGGGCCTTCATCTATCTCTAGAGAACTTCATATATATATATATATGTCTTATTATTAATAAAGTTTGATATATAAGGAAAAAAAATAAAACATTGAGAGTAGCAAGAAGTATATATATATATCTCCCGAAAGCACAGAAGACAAATTCATATTACTAGTTTAGAATATCCTCTTTAGCAAATTTACGTTTACCTTGGTCTTTAAACTTTCGTACTGAATCTCCGATCTTCAGAGTATTGTTCTAAATGTAAACTAAGTTATAAATATCAGATATTGGTGCAAGATATTTTTTGTCTTTTTGACAGCTGTTTGACGCCAATGCTTATTATATGAAGGTGTCGTCAAGGCTATATGATACCTTGTCACATAGATATGCAGTGCCATTATCATGTTGACATATAGTACCATTGTCACATATACATTTGGTACTATTTCCATATATGGTACTGTTGTCATACAGAGACATAAGTTCAGTAGTAACAGAGCAATAGGATGCTATTGTCGCACAGAAGAGAGTACCATTGCTTATAGACATATGGTACTAGTGATGATATACGACACTGTTACAGTTTTATTATGCGTCCAGTAGTAATATAAAGACATAGGGTACTATTGTCATACAAACATATGTTACTACACTCATATAGAAATAAGCTACCATTGTCAGGTAGATGAAATACGGTGCCACTGTCATACAGAGACACAGGCTATCATTGTCATATAGGGCTTACTCCCATTATGTCGAATTCTCAATTGGTCGAATTGCCCAAACAATAATAAATACGGTTCAATGGTCTTACTGACATACAAGCTGTTACCTTAGCATTATAATGAAGTGTTCTGATTATCTGGAAACCGATTATTATCGCTTATTGCATAAAGTATCCAGATGTGACAAATACTGAAATAGTCCATGTACTGAATGTAGTGAATGTCAGTAAATAATTTTTAAAAATCTCCAGCTAAAAATTGTTATTTAATCAAAAAGCAATCACTGCAGTTTCATTAGGTGACAGTATGTAATCAAAACTTGTATGAACACGAAGAGGCCATATTCAATACATACACAGAGTATGAGGTATTTCGGTAGACGAGTTATTCCGACCTATTGGGAATTCGACCAAATGGGACGACACCTAATATAGACATACGTTCCAGTGTCTCAAACTTCTACAGTTTTTAATTCTGTCACGATTGCCTAACTTTTATATAGAAATAAAAATTAGCAGCAGTAAATTATAAAAAAGGAAACATTCTATATTACTTTAATACTCTTTAATTCAATCAGAAATATTCATTGTGCCATATATTTTCAATGTTGTTATAGACTCATATTTACTAAACTTGTACAATATTAATTTTTCTCGTGTGCACAAACCCCATGATTATGAAAAAATCAAGTTGTATATGTAATAATGTGTTTAACTTATTATATACTTTATCTCAAATGTAAATATATTTAAAAATTTCATGTTGTATATTATATCATCACATTTCATATTAAAAATTTTCGAAACTCATATTGATTTAGTTGTTAATTTTTAATTTTGGTGGGTTTTTTTCCTTCTGTTATTCTTTGTTTGTTATGGCTGATATCATGTAAATAAATACCCAATCTGCAATCAGGATATATTCTAAGAACTATAAAAATCAAGAGTTTATATTGATAATGCTTCTGCAAAACAGATGTTAATATAACTGTGAATCCCACACAAATATCCTCATGCAGGAATGCAAATACAATACCAGTTTATTGTTTATTTAGCAACAAACATTTAAGCGTATAAATAACTGTGATCATTTCAGATTAAAAATAGTGTACATTAATAAAGCTTAATTAGAAGGTAAACTTAAAGCAGTCAGTGCAGCTAAATATACGTTTTATTACCCCAGTGACATCATTACTGAAAGTCATAGTGATGCGAATCTTCGGGGACTTTAGTGATCCACTAATCTAAATAACGGACATAGAAATAAAACTAGTCGAATGAAATATTTATAGTGAATCGATCCTGCTGACCTCCGTTTCTCACCACTGGGGTCATTATCGGCTAGTTCGTACACGTGGCTGAAGCCGATTTACGACGCAGAGTTACTTGATGTGTTAACATAATGGTCGTCGTGGGCATTTCTCTGATATCGCATCATAAAAAGGGGTTTTCAGCAAAGTAGTCTCACTGACCTTTTTGTTAGCCGTCGTTTTCTTGAGGGGCAGATAAGTTAATTTTCGTGTCAAGATGGTATTCGTTTGCGCCATCGTGTCATGCACTGATTTAATTTTTGTCAGTCAAGTCTTGCAAATAATCTGTCGCTGTTTTTTTTCTTCTTTTTTTTGGTGGATTAACATGATTTGTTTTGCCTCTTCTATGTAATTTATTAACGAGAAATGGCAGACTGACCTTAATCTACCAATTCTTAGCTGAAGGAAGATGCAGGAATCATAATTGTGTAAACGTGTAAAAAAAAAAATATATATATATATATATTACAGACACATACATTCCAAGCAGAAACAGAAATATGTTCTACAATACTGACATACATGCATGCATACTACATACCTATCTACAAACCTACCTTCCTACATACCTCATACCTGCACCTACCAACCTACTTACCTACATACATATACACAACATACATACGTACATACACACATACATAATACATACACACATACATACAAATAAAAAAGTCTTCCTCACAAATATTTTGCTCTCTCTCTCTCTCTCTCTCTCTCTCTCTCTCTCTCTCTCTCTCTCTCTCTCTGTGTCTCTCTCTCTCTCTCTCGACTATTCTTCTTCCTATTTATTGTTCTTTTACACTTTCTCTCACACACGATTCTCTTTTATTAGCTATATACATGTTAGTAACCTTTCATCTGTGTTTACTGACAGAGGCAAACATTTGCAGACATTTTTTTTTTAAAGTAAAAAAGCAATCTTTCAGTAAGCACACGCTTTAAGCCATTAACCGTAAATAATACATATTAATGAAATCAATTCATTTATTAATAATAAAACAGCTGCAACAAACGGTAACCGATGCGTCAGTTAGTGCATATTCAGTGCATTGAGAATTCTTTTACAAAAACTCATTCAGTTTGTGTTTGTCTCTGTGAGGAAAACAGTAAACTGACAACAACGTTAATACACAGAACCATTTTGCCGTTTTCATTTTTATTTAATATGTGTAAAAAAAGGATTAATATTTTCTTTGATGTCTGTAAGCACGTGCCTAATAATATTTAAAGGAATTTTTGGTCCTCTTTTTCCATTAATGTTTTTTTTTTAATTTTTTATCTTTTTCATCTCTGATTTTAATTTATTATCTTTAAAAAAAAATGCACACAGTCTGTGAGGTTCAGTATAGAAATCCAAAATCGGAACTGTCTTCGGTAAATATTAAAATGCAAAGTACAAAGGAAGCAAAATAAACTTAATAAAACCTAATAAAACAAAATAAATCCATTTTCATTTGGTCAGCATTATATGCCTTACATTTTGAATTAGACCTGTATTAGTGTATGCGTTTGTTCAGTTTGTATATTATGTGTGAATATATTCTGTTTATGCGTATGTATTTTTATTTGCATGAATGTATGTATGTATGCATAAATTCATATATGTATGTATTTGTATTTTTGTATCATATTTGTGTGTATATGTGTTTACGTGTGTACGTATGTATCGTGGCATATATGCATGAATATTTGAACTTATATGAATATATATGAATGTTTTTTGCTATAAATAAGTGTGTGAGTGTGTGTATGTGTGCGTGTGTATGTGTGTGTATGTATGTGAGTGTATGTGTGTGTATGTGTGTGTGTATGTGTGTGTGAATCTGTGTGTGTGCATGTATGTGCATGTGCATGTACACTGGATACGTATAGGTCACTTAATAACTCATGGGAAATCACCTCACACGAAAATGACATTTACACAGACGATGATAACTAACGTCTACGTTTGTTCGGAAGTCGTGATCGTGACCTGCACTGGATTTCTACAGCACTGTCTGTCAGGGGAAGCTTGCCTGGTAACAGAAAGCTCGCACAGCTTCCAAAACAAGATACGCTTTAAGCAGTCTGATTCTTTGCATTGCGTTACATAACCATGTCCAGTTTGGCATCTTCGCAGATGACAAGCTCAGCGTATTCTTTCAGGAGGGCTAAGTGCAGAACCTTGTAATGGCGACGGTTTGACTAGCGAACAACAAAGTCCTTGTAGTGACTTCTGTTAAGTGTATGTAAGCGAATCGTGTAACATGTTCGCAAGAGAATATGACATGGCTGCAAAGAATCAATCTTCGTTTGATAACATTAATGGCTGGAGATAAAAAAAATAAAAAAATAAAAAAAAAATAAAAAAAATAAAAAAATAGATGAAGGAGAAGAAAAAAAAATATTTGCTTTCAAAATTCATTGAAGAATCTTGGGGATTATACATATTTTTTCTTTTGAACCCCACTCTGTCATGGCATGACCGATGTTTTTTTGCTGGCTTTGCCAACAGATCAATGTGTTTTGCAATAGGGGAAGTTATTTGCTCTGTCTCTTTGCTCGAAACAAGAATCGATATGAAGAGCATTTGAGCTATTTCATTAAAAGGTAAATGTAATAAATATCCAAGCATTTCTTTTATTAATCAAACGCGTGGACTTAATATGTAAATGAACGAAGCCGAAAAACACGACACATCAAAGTTTGGAACTCCGTGGCGCTTCTGAAACCGTAGTAGACTTTAAACGTGGCTTTTATTTGCTTACAGCGTCAGAAAACTCTTAAAAACTGACTTTCATTGAAGTCTGTCGAGAGGGTAATCATATTTAGTCTAAGTTATTTGACAACGCTGGTGAAAAATAATTCAAATTAATTTTATTGGGTTCAATGGTTTTGCTTTATCATTTTGCTGTTTAATGTTTTGCTCTTGTCCTTTTTTTTTTTTAGCTTGTACTTTTCTTTCTTAAGTTTTCTTTCTTTATTTCTTTATTTTGTATAAATGATTGATCTTGTTTATTTAACTTAAAAAGTAGCTTTAAAGAAATGTTTTCAAAAATAGAAATACGAATAAAAAAGAGGAAAACTGTTACTAAACCTTTACGCTTTATGAATAGGATATATTCTTTATAGGTATCCTAAATCTACTGAATAGTCGTTTAGGTTATATTAAACTGATTTGACTATTGATCGAAATATAATTCTTCATGCTACTGACAAACAATGAAAGAAAAATGAAGAAAACAAAGTCCGATTTTTATAAAAGAGTGAAGAATAAGACAAAACAGATCAAGAAAACATTTAATTTCAATCGACGCTGTTTACTGGGTCATACTGTGAAACAAATCATTCATTGCAGAATGTCTTTCCACTGATTTGCTAATTCTGTATTGCTACTAGAGCAGCAGAACTAGTATTTCTTCAGCAAGGAATGCTATCATTTTACTAACTTGTTAACATATTAATTTCACAATATTAGTGGAATAAGCTTATGAACAAGTTTGTCAATGAAGAGTCTTGTTTAATTGATATACTAGGCATTACTGCCAGTTAAATAACGTTATTAATATTCGGATTTAAGGAGGTCTCCTTTTAGTAACTTACAGAATAATTCTATTAACATTAACCTTTTTCTGAATGCTATGTCTTCTGTTATAACAAAGGATTTTTAAATTTAACTAATCAAAACGTTAGTTAAGGCTATCAACTCATTCATCAGGTGAAGGCATCGTTCAAAGGATTACAAACCCAGTACGTTATCTCACAAATAATGTACTAATCTATCATCACTCTTTTATTTAAGCTACCAGAAATCCGTCTGAACTTAGAAATGAAATGTATTCACGTATAATTATTTCATCATTTGCTTTATACAATCCACCGTTAGATTCAGCTTTAATTAGAGACTCTATTTAAGAAATATTAAAATATAGTTAAAAATGTTATAATCACTTAGATACATCCAACACGTTTATCTTCAGAATTCAGTTGCCAAAATTAAGGCACCAGTCAAGGACATGATGCCGCAAGGTCTAGAAGCTTGAACAGTCTGCCCAGGACAGCACTGTGTTAGTATGTTAGAAGTCTGGATACGCTGAACGTCGGGACAAACGTATACTGCAAACAACAGCCTGCAGCGGTTTATCTTGAACGCTACGTAGTTAGTTAACGAAGACCACACCACTGTGAGACAGATTCGTTTTCCGTCAGAAATATTTCTTTGACAAATCTCTGCAACAGTCGGCGCAATAAGTTCAGCTGTCATCAACATACAGACCAATAACCTTGTTAACAGAAGTGTCAAGGAAATGTGGAGAGCACATGGTCATTATCCTATCCATTATGGATAGCTAAGAAAGATAGTACTATTAATGTAATTTTTTTTTTTTTTTGCCGGTTTCAGCTGGAGTCAAGCACATTTGTCGTGGTCACTGATAAATTATGGAAACAACTGTTACTTTACATTCGTCTGGCTCAAGCACGTTTGTTATGGACATTGATTGAATGTAATATTAACACAATATACTATAATGCCAATAGAAAAAAGTGGTGCGTTAGCCTGGTTTGATGTGGTCATTTAAAACTTTAAGTATTGTACAAATAGGTATTTTCTTATATCTGTATGATATATATATATAAACTTAGTATATCTATGACTTGTACATGAATTATACATATGTGTGTTTATATGTATGTATGTATTTTTATATGTGTATATGTGTGTTGTGTGTATGTGTATGTGTGTGTGTCCGTGTGTATATATAGATAGATAAATAGATGAAGAGATAGAGAGATAGAGAGATGAATAGATCTTAATGGCGTATAACAGAATGATCCAGGCAAGTTTATCAACACGCAGTATGTTATGATTCAAACTAATTATGTTCATACCTTAATTAGGTATAGGATACAGACCCACTGTGTAAAGTAATCGCAATAATTTATTATGTTTTTATTACTGTTTCGTTTTTTAAATTATTGACTGATATCTTAAATAATAAAGAAATACTATTAATTACAACCAAAAAAAAATGTTGTTATAATCGTTATTCACATCAATAGCATGACGGTTATGCAATGCAGGTGATGCCATTTTCTGCTTTAATGTGATATTTAAATGCTAATGTGTTTGGCTGAAACCTTAACTGTATATAAATCACAATTATTGCGTCAATAAGTATTAAAAACACTGTAGTATCAATAACTGTCGATCCTCATATTTCAAATTTATTACTTTAATAACTGCCAATCTATAATTAATTCTACGCTTCGTTATTTTACTAATAATCGTCTCCCACGCACACGCATAAGTGCACGAGCACTCACACCACCTTTGACGACCACCTGAATATGATAGTCACCCTTTTTTAAAAAGCGCCCCCACCCACGCCCCAAGATACGATTCACTGCTTGTTTAAATCTTCATAATAAAAACCTGTCTAATAACAATGGTCAATGCCTGGTTTCTCTAGTGACCGATAAAAACGGGTTGGACTGTATCTGAAAAAAATAAAAAATAAAAAAATAAAAAACCAACAGACTGTTTCGTTTTCTTCCCTAAAACTACGTCTGTTTGTAACACAGCGACATAATTGCTGAAATAACAAAGTCCAGCGTCATCTGACCTTTTCATTTCAATTATTCCGACGTCTATCATGACCGCAACAACGTCGTCTGGCCTTGCGAAAACATCAACAGCAGATTACAGACAGTTCTTTTTGATATTAAAATAGAAAAATGATTCATTACAGTTTATCGGGATAGCTGATTATTTTCTTCATGACGTATTATTTTTCGATAATGGAACATCTGATTTTCATATCGAAAGACGTATTGCAAATCGATTGACTTGGAAACGAGTTGCGAAATAAAACACTGAAACATGATGACTTAATTGCATGTGCATGTCAACTTATGCGCGTGCATACTATTAATGTCTTTTTGGATTGAGTAATAAATAAATTAATTCCATGAAAACGAGCATTTGATATGTTTAGAAAAAAAAATGTAGTCATGGAAATCTAAATAGCACTATAACTTACTTCAGATGTGTGCGTTACTTTCGGGGTAAATTGCTTGTTGGTGAGATATGCTTCTTGTAAGCGAAGGAAACTTTAAATCTTATACGATGGACATGCTTTTTCCTCTTAAGGTGAACGAAACGGATACTCTTCACGATACGGATAAAATTGGAAATTCGATTATGCAATACAATATCGACTAATAATTAACTGTTCGCCAATGAATATGTCAGAGAATGGGATTAAAAAACGTTAAAATCTATCATGGAAAACAGACAACACCAAAAATTTATTACAGTAATAATTACTATTATTATAACTAAAAAAATGACAAGCTTCAAATTTATAGCCACGTCTCCAAGTGTTTAGCTTAGGTTTTAGAACAATTTAATCACAGATAATAATAATAACAATAACAACAATAATAATAATAATAATAATAATAATAATAATAATAATAATAATAATAAATATAATCATAATAACAACAACAACAACAATAATTGAAATCACTTCATTTATTTAAGCATAGGTCAGAGAATAATGCAAAAAACATAGTAAACTGTGTATGTATGTATGCAGTTTAGGATTTTTAATATACTTTGTCTTATGTACGTCTGAATAGACTCTGCACATAGACAATATTCTGGAACGCACTGACACAGGAGGACAAAGTCCAATGACGACCTCACGAACGTTTGGCTTTCATTCGCCCGCACTCCGAAGACGGACGACTTTTCAGTTCGACCATCAATACGTACGTAATCATGAATATGTGTGTATGTATGTGTGTGTATACTTCACTGTGCATATCAGGGTTAAAGAATAATATTCAAACTTAGTAAACTGTTAAGCATAACCATAGACACAACAGATCAATAAACGTATTGCATTTTTTTCGGACTTGTCCGCTATAATTTCAAACTATATCAGTATAAATACATTTGTCAGTTTACGTTAATGTTCCTGTCTTTGAAGACATCGGCTAGCCACAAGTCATTAGCCAGACCTTCAGTTGCTTAGACATCATTTACACACAGTTTCTTTAGAAAGATTAAAATAATTGCATCACGAATCGGCTGACAATATTCTATTTCACGATCAACTAATTCTTTTCAGTAGAAATATCTTATACAATTTCACTGTGAGTGTTGATATTTTAACTGATGGTCATTTAGTCTTTAGAAACATTAAAATGAGTTCATAATAAACTGGGTGTCCTTATCTTAGTTACTTCATTGTTAATTAATACTTTTTCATTTGAAATAACAAAACGTTTTCATCATGAAGTAAGGTACATATTTTAGTAGACTTTCTTAATGTATTAAAGCTAACAGCAGCTTACTTAACATTGAGACATCATTAAATTTTAGCTGTTTTATAACTGACGATATTTCAAATAATGGTCAGTCAATATTATTATTATTATTTTTATTTTTTATCATAAGATGGTGAAACTAATATAGTAAAACTAATATAATAAAACTAATATAGTAAAACTAATATACCCTGTGAAGTCAGGTGTTAACTTTCAAAATACAGTTAATGTTTTATGACAAGTGTCTCGCTGAACATTTATTTCCAGCTTTTCTTACTTTACTCACTCAGCACCTTCGTCCGTATTTTTAGTTGCGTGACAGTCAGTTAATAACATTAGCTCTAACGTAATCTGTCCACCACAATGTTAACCATTTAATACAATGCATCTGAAATTGTGTTACATATATCTCAGAGCGCGATTCTTTCAGCTTTCTTTAATCAGTCGCACTGTCTATATCTGAAATAACGTCACAGACAAACCAAATTAAAAGTTGACCCAGAGCAGCGTACGGCGATTCGTTTGACCGTTTCAATCACAGGAAATGATCTAGAGAATACAGTGACCTAGACTGTGACTCTGGACCGGGTCCAGGAAGGTTTAGGTTTAATATTTACCCAAAGCAGAGTTAACGCTTCTGTTCTATTTCTGGTTTGGTCGAAGGTTAAGTTAAAGGTGTATTTTAAAGAGGCAGTATTCTTAGATCAAGAATAGAGAAATATATTTTACTAGGAGCGTTTCGTTACAAAATGAATCAAATACGTTACTCTGCTGATAACTGTTCTTTGAATAAAACATGTTACCGTATTAGTAACTGTTTTTATTTACTATTATCTCGTAGTCAAAATACTAGTAGTAGTGGTAGTAGTAGTAATTCTGGAAGCTAGGAAATAGGGATTGTGGTGATAGTTGTGATAGCAGTAAAGGTTTTGTTGCTAAAATTTGGAGAAGCAGTGGTAGTAGTCGCAGTAGTAACAATCACAGTTGTAGTAATGGTAGTAGCAGTAGTGTTGGTAGTGGTGGTAGTAGTCGCCCTTGTAGTAATGGTGGTAGTAGTGGTGTTGGTAGTTGTGGTAGTAGTGGTAATTGTAGAATAATAATAATAGTATCGATAGTATAAATATTAGCATTAACAGTCACATTAGTAATAGTGGTAAAAGCATCATCATCGTCGTCATCATCATCATCACTAGCAGAAGCAGGAGCATCAGTGTTAGTAGCAGTAGTAATAGATGGAGGTAGTGGTAGTGATGGTATAATAGTTGCAATTATGAAATATTCTGAGTCTTCAGAAAGAAAACAAATTTACTTTGAGGAGGCAAAGCCAGTCAAATGAAAAGATAATCTGAAATTCTAACAGTGATAGAATGGTGTTAACGATGGTGAATGCGATTGCCGTAGTAGTAGTGGTTGATGTAACAAAAAATTAATAACTGTAGTAATAGTAGCAATAATTTTGGTGTCTCGCAAATATCTTGCAAGTAATTTCTTTCTTTCTTTTTTTTTTTTTTTTTCAAAAAATAAATAAAAAATGTCAAAAGCACATTTGGTTATATTGGGGGGGGGCAGTTTTAAAAATGTATTTTATGTTTGATGTTATACTTTCGTTTTTCTATTTATAGATATCCATGAAAAGATATCTTGGTTAATCGTTTGGTTTTCTTGCTGTATAAACTGTAATAGATCGATTATTTTTTGGTTACTTTCGGATCAACTGCAGATAGATGGCTCAGAAAACGGTCAGTTTGTACAGATGTCGATATTTACACTGTATGAAAATACATCCATGCCTCGTCCGAAAACACTTAGCAACACTTTAATAGTCCCGTCCAAGAACAGCTCCGTCGTCAAGGATAATGGATAATTCAGGTTCCGGGCCCATAATCTAAATAAAGTGCTATCATTGACCAGTCGTTTATTTTTGATCGCCATCTTGACTCAGAGAGTCACGTGGGGTCTGATCTGTTTACCTCCCACTGAAAAATATCTGTGTACTTCTGCGTAAGGAAAAAACCAATCCATTTTCATTGTAAATGTTGACACGTTTTCAGCCTGTCTGAAACATTAGGGACAGAACGCCAATTGCTGGAATGATTATCTCTACAACACTGGAAGCGATTAATTTTCTTTTGTTTACATGTGGTAGTTTTAATTACGGAAAGTCTAGAAGCCACCAGAAGCTGGCAGAGTCAAAAGGGAACTGTTTGCATTTAAAGAAAACGAGAAAGCAGCATCGTTAACTTTGAGGTTACGAAACAATCAAAATTCAATAACTGGTCAAACAATCCACGAAATCCTCTTAACAAAATACACAATAAATATTTTAAAAAAAAAGAAAAAAAAAAAAAGATATTTTCAGTTGTTTTATTTTGTTTTCTGTTACTCAAACGTTCCTTTTAGCCATCGCCAATCCAGCGACAATCTACAAACAAGATGTACAAGCCTTTGGCATTCGTTCGAAGCGATCAATTTATAATTTATGAGCTGAACTTTTTTGCCTCAATATTAAAGCTCTAAAAAGACATAATACTAAATAAACCATTCCTTTCCTTGACATTATTGTTTTCCTATTACCATTCTGTACAACTCTTTGTGACGTAAGTTCTTGACAGAAATCCGCCATCCAACGCTCTCAATCCACACAAAGAGTCAGTTTGATCATTTTATTAATTTTATTATGAATTTTAGAGATAGAAACCCATTTTCTCGACATGGCGATTTTTTACGTTAATTTACTGCACCTGTGACTACATTGATAAAAACGGTTGTTCTGCACTGACTTAAAGCTGTGAGTTACACGTAAAATCGTGTTTTATGGACTAATTGCCACGTATTAATTACCACAATAACCGTACGTTAAGACCATTAGCTATAATGTGATCTAAAGTCTGATGAACGTAAACATCTGATATTAAAAGAACACTGATTTACACTGACAAGGTTGAACTTTTATCGGTTTCTCTTTTCTGGCCTTGATAAAGTCAATGAGCTGGTTTTGTCCACGGTTCCAGCCTCGCTCGGTTATCAACTACTACTACTACTACTACTACTACTACTACTACTACTACTACTACTACTATTGTTGTTGTTGTTGTTGTTGTTGTTTTGTTGTTGTTTTGTAATTGTGGATGTTGTTGTTTTTGGTGCTGTCGTTACTGTTGCTATTGCAATGCGGGTGCAATAGAATATTATCTATTGTTATTATTATTATTATTGCTATTCTTCTTCTTCATTTTCTTCTTCTTCTTCTTCTTCTTCTTCTTCTTCTTCTTCTTCTTCTTCTTATTATTATTATATTTATTTTTACCATGGAAAATAAATCATCATCACCTTTTCAAAAAATAGGTCGTCCTTTTTATTTATTTATTTATTTTATTTTTGTTAATAATCATTATATTGAAATATGCAGTTAATAACCTACGACGAACGACGACGACGATAATAATAATAATAATAATAATAATAATAATAATAATAATAATAATAATAACAGTAACAACAGATTACAGAAATCACTAATACTAACCTTATTAGACTTTTACTGTGCTTTGGACTAAAGTAAATAAAACATGTTTAAATGTCTTACCTTATGTAAATAGTGCTATATGAGCTGATAGGACTAAACGTCACAATGATTTTGACGTCATAATACCTCGACCTTTAACCTTTTATTGAACGATACACAGAAGTTGATTGAAGCCGGTAATACTTTTGTTTTTGATTTGATGGCGTTTTTTTGTTGTTGTTGTTGCTTTTGTTCTTGTTCTTGTTTTTCTTCTTATTATTATGAGTGTCCTTCTTCTTATTGTTGTTGTTGTTGTTACTATTATTTAAAAGACTGAATTAATATCAACTGCTTTTTTCTCTAGTAAAGTTGTTTTCTATATAAGTTAGTATAGTCTCAATTTGAAATTACATTGTTGTTTTATTATGATTATTATTATTATTATTATTATTATATTTATTATTATATTATTGTTGTTGTTGTTGTTGTTATTATTATTATATAGAAATAGCAGTTTTTGTTGTTGCTGCTGTTTTTTTTTCAAATCTAATTATAATACATTTTTTCTTTCTCTGAACCTAATAAAAGAAAAGAAAATGTCATTTCAGAATATTTTTTTATTTTATTTCTCACAATTTGATTATTTTTTCTTCTTTTTCTTCTCTTTTTCCCCTCCTTTCAACTGGAACAACTGGAAGTAATTAAGATTTTTTTTTATATATCATGTAATTAAGACTTTTTTTTTTTTTTTTATTATTTTTTTTTTTTTTTTTTTTTGTATTCCAGAAAAAAAAAAAAAAAAAAAAAAAAAAAAAAAATTTATAATTAGTCTTATTAGGCCAAAATAAACTAAGGAAAATGATATTTATAAAAAAAAGAGCTTGACAGAAATATCAAATACAAAAAAAGATGAATATTACACACACATTAGATTGATGTGAAACCTATTTATTTTTTATATTGCAATTTAATTCGTAATAGAAAATGATTTTGGTAATTTTTTTCATGTTGAGAAAATTAGTTTGAAATAACCAATCTCGTTTGTTTTGATTTTTCTGTTTTGTTTCGTTTAAATTTTAATTGTATTTTATTTAAGATTTAAAAAAGTTAGTAAATAAGTACATAAATAAGTAAGTAAGTAAGTATGTAAGTAAATAAATAAATAAATAAATAAATAAATGCAAATGCTATTCTTTTTAGAATAATGTTTCAGTTAATAGTGCTGTATTATATGAAACTCTAGAATGTTCATCAGATAAGTTTTAATTTTGTTTTGTTGTTACAACCATTTTAATACCATTACATTTAAGTTATCTCATAATATTTTGAAGTAGAAGATATT
>CM022669.1:12850171-12940171 GCA_012295275.1 Chrysomallon squamiferum
GTTATTATTATTATTATTTTTTTTTTTTCAGTCCAGCAATAGTTTTTTATCCTTTTTTTTTTTTTTTTTTTTAGTAAACTTTACATTTGTCACTCTTCTTCTTCTTCTTCTCATCTAATTTTTCATTATAATTAACTGCTTCATTTATTTCTTGACTGAAATGTGGATTCTCTCCAGGGATTCGCTCATTCTGTGATTTGTGGGATTCTCTTTCGAACGTTCCACACTTCAAGTTTGGTTGAAAAAAGTGCTAAGCGATGGAAATTTAATTTATATCCGTAAACGTAAATATATCACTGATCTCATCCAAATCTGCCGAATTAAAAGACTTAACGCTAGAAAATAAATCAAAGTCGTGAATCGTAAGAGATCTTTTGATGTTGTTGCTTTCACTTGTTTTTTTCCTTTCAACGGTATTATTCTTATTGTTATTCTTTTGTTTTTCTTTTTGTTTTCTTTTCTTTTTTTTTAAGCGGTGGTTCTTTAAGTTTCAAATTTTGTTGTATTTGTAACGTGTTAGGCATGCATGATTTTCCTTCAGTGTCTGAAGTGATTTATTCTTCATACAAAATTTTAAATTATTTGCAGAGAAGATAATAAATGCTGTCAAAAATGGAAATTCTTAATACGAATTCAAATCATTCCTTTGCTAAATTTAATTTTAATTTTTTTTTTTTTTTTTTTGTTAATAAATGGTAGTGTTGTCTTCTTACATTCTTACGTTTTTTAAACTTTCTGTACCTAACGCTTGATATCCTTAACAAATCGAAGACTGAGCAAGTACACAGCAATCTTTTTGAAGATAGTTTAGAAGCAGTCTTAACATCGGCGTTCGAGAAAAAGAAAGAAGAAAAAATAATAAGAAGAAAAAAAGAACAAGATTTAGCAAGAAAGAAATTAGCATTGTAAAATGAAGTAGGATATCAGGGTGATACATCATTTTAAAGGAGTTAATATTAAACAGTAAAACGACGATGCTATCTATAGCATTATAACGTTATATTGTGTTTTCTGTGGTTTGCTACATTAGTTCCAATTTTATTTTTTTTTTCTAATTTTAATGCTGAAAGTTCACCACCAATGCTACTATTCTAATGAATATTATTGGTTCTAATAGTAAAAATATCACTTTTTACTAGTATTACTACTATCACCATCAATTATTACCATTTCTACTACTACAACAACAACTACTACTACTACTACTACTACTACTACTACTACTACTACTGCCACTGCATTAAATTTATTTAATTTTATGATCGTGGGATTTTGGGAATTCGAAATCACCCCACGAAGACTGAATTTACATAAAGCGTCATGACAACCCAATCTAGTTGATGACAAACATAATTATTATCAATGATGCTGATGAGGTCGTTGTTGTTTTTTTTTGTTTTAATTTCTGCACTCGTAGTTCAGGTCACACACAAACAAATGTGTCTAACTTATTCAAACCAGAACGACGGCATCAACATCGGTGAGCTAATTACATCAGTTAGTGCAGAGACAATTTTTTTAAAGCCGTAGTCGTAAATTGGCTCTTTCAAAAGATGAGTCTTGCTCAGAGGAACCTGCAGTTTCAACGTCTCCGAAAATTGCTCCTTTTGTCTTTCTTCGACATCATCTTAGTTTCAAATTCTCCCAATTATCAGCCAATTTTTACATCATGGCTATTAACACGGAAAACGCTAATACAAACAATACAACTGGATTCCGTCGTGACCTCGTCATTTCTGAAGACGTTTTGACTTGTATTCCTGCCGTGTTACTCGGGGGACGCGGAGGTAATGTGATTTTTCAGTTAGCCAGTATTACAGAAGACGGTTTTGTTCTCGCCACGCTTTGCCGTGTAATTGAACTGCCGTGATGGTTAGGAGAAGGTTTATCCTTCCAACAAAATAATTTGATTTGTATCTCAAGGTTGACGAGAGAAAAATAGATCAGTGGAAATCTTCTTTAGTGTGAGTAAAAAGAAGAAGAAAAAGAAGAAGAAAAATATCCGTAGGAAAAAAAAATCCAGTAAGTCAGCGGTTTTTGTGATATTAAGAAATAGCTTTATTTCTTAACCACGGTGTTTTTTACTTAAAGAAAATATTCAGCTGTCCAGACAAAAAAAAAAAAAAAAAAAATACAAGAAAGATTACATAATTTCCGCTCTTACACGTTCAAAATTGAGCAAAAGATCAAAGGCTTTTTTTAGCTTTGAGGGGAAAAAATCTGTTAAAAAACGTGATAATTTAAATTTGAAAATTCAATTTTAATTAAACTTCAAAACGGCACTACATTTTAATCAAGATAAAAATTTTAATTTCTCGGTATATTTTGACGTATAATCCATAACAGATGTGTGAAATATTTTATCTTTACTTCACATTCTATCATTTTATGTCTGACATTAATGTTTAAGGCGAAACTTTCTGGCATTAAATAATGTTTCTGTTTACGAATTTTGGAACATTTCGATGTAAATATTAAATATATCTTACTGCTAACCACATTTATTTTTTTCTTTCCGAATTAAAGTAGATTTTTCAAAGTGTAATTCATAATTAAATGAAGCCAGCAATTACATTTGACAAACATAGTTTAAACTGTATACATTATAATTTTAACCTGTTATGAAGGTTTATAATGGCAATCGTTCTATGCTTGCCATTCCTCTGTCACCCTCAGATTCCTGGCCTTAAAAAGAGAATAATAAATACCTAATTGTCATACATAGCTTATCAGTGAAGCTCATTCTTTATTTTATCAACTGAGTTTCGAGCGCATCTGTCAAGGACAATCATTAGGTTTGAGGAAAACGTGACAGTTCGTTACCTTTGCATTTGTTTGTCGTGACAGTTGCAGAACGCAGGTTAGGTATTTGACGACAATTGAGGTTTTTAAAGAGAAATGGTTCAAGAAATCGCAAGTTATTTACATCACGTTATTCGCGCTAACGTAAAATATGTTGAACAACATAACTTTGAGAAGAAGAAGAAAAGAAGAAGAAGAAGACGAAGGAGAAGAAGACAAAGAAGAAGAAGAAGAAAAAAGAAGAAGAAGAAGAAGAAGAAGAAGAAGAAGAAGAAAAAGAAGAAGAAGAAGAAGAAAAGAAGAAGAAGAAGAAGGAAAAGAAGAAGAAATAGGAAAAACAAGAAGAAAAAGAAGAATGAAGAAAAAAAAAATCAGAAAGAAGAATTCATGGCTTCAAACTGAGTCAAGAAAAGCAAGCAAGGGATCACGGAATCTTACTTTCTGAAAACATTCGGGCGAAGCTACATCGAATCCGGCGCTTGTCAAAGCGTTATCTACACGAAAGTATTGGTTTGAGGTATTGGGCCGCGCGCGGACAAGCGGGGTCATTTCGAGAGACAGACAGCGAGGAATTGACTCAGTGATTGAAGAAAGATTAATTGGCAGCCACCGATATCAGATGTAGGTGATGAAAAACCCCGCCGCCTTCGTCGACAGCTTGATGTGGTGGCCGGTCGGACTGAACCGCCTAAACCACGACAGCGTCCTTTAATTATCTCTTAACAGCTTCTGATTTCCACCGATTTGTATGCCCACGAAGCGACCGCAACACCACTTTGATTTACGTGTCTACGCCAACAGCGTCGTGATTGCAAACCATTTCTTTCCAACGGTGTCGACCTTCGTACGAAAAAGCAACTGGGTAATTCAGCTGAAGCGAAAATTTGTGAACCTCTTTCACTGATCGGTTTTAAATCTAGTGGAGTGGGTTGATAATTGAAGCGCTGTAACTGTAAGAGAGAAAGGTGGGATGATAATGATAAAGATGCTGATGATGATGATGATAATAATAATAATAATAATAATAATAATAATAATAATAATAATAATAATAATAAAAGTTATAATAATAATAAAAAGAAGAAGGAATAGAAGAGAAGGAAAAAGAAAAGAAAAAAAAAAAGAAAGAAAGAAATTAAGAAAACAAGCAAACAAAAAAGCAAACAAACAAACAAATAAACGTACATATAAATAAATAAACATAGCCAAATATTCCCGGTATTTGTTAACTAGGATACCATGCTTGAATGAGAAAACAAAATTCATTAAAGAAAAAAATAAAAAAAATAAAAATGTAACCCGGGAATTCTCTTAAAAATAATTAAATAAAACAAACAAACAAAAAATATCTGCTAAACAATATACATAAATAAATAAATAACAAGTAATAAAAAATATACGATTTAAAACAACACAAAGCGCATGACGATAATGGGTGTAAATTTATCATCGATCTTTCCGTGTTAGCGAACAGAACCTTAAAACATTTCCGCTCGATTTGAAACATACCAGAGGTGTTTAGCAATTGATAAACTGCCGCAGTTTTATAGGACACAGCGAGATTTTGTCATAAACTAAATAATTAATTTTGCGACAGACTGAATAATTAACAGATCCTGGGACTGTCTGGCGTCTGGGCGCGTGGTTTCTCTCACGTGTGATATACCAAGCATACATTTCACTTTTATGTTGGACGTTTTATCAAATATGCGACGTTTATTATTCATTAGTTTTAGAAATCAATGGAATGACCGAAGTTGTTACTAGAGCAGATACAAACAGCATCGTTAATCGTCGTGAAAATAAAATAAGAAAAAAAAAAGAAAAAAAAAAAGAGAAAGAATATATGAATGAATGAGAGAAAACAAAACAAACCAAAACAGGTGTTAAATAAACGAAATATTAACGTAAAATTTTGACTTAATTAATGAAATAGTTAAATGAACTCAAGATATAAAAACAAGAGAGAGAAATACACATTCTCCTACGTATACAAACACAGACATAATAGAGACAGAAACGCGTACACCGAGATATGAAAACAAATACGTTGCTTTCTCTTCACTACGCTATATAATTTGTATTACATTTGTTAAGCTAAACAAATATGTACTATATTGACGTGAAACCTATAAGAAATAAAAAACAAAATCATATAAACTAGAATACAGATGATATTTTAGTAACGATAAAAACGAAATAACAAAAAAACAAAAAACAAAACAAAAAAAAACCTCCCTATTGTTCTTTACTTCGCTTACAGTTTCAAACTTCTTCTTCTTCTGAAACACATTAACATATCCAGGCTTCGTATTACTGCTAAGATATGTTATTTTATATCTTGTACTCAGAAAGGGAGGTGCCGCAATAATACGGATCCCCACTAACGTGTTTCTCCACAGGACGCGTTTATCAGAGGAGAAAAAAAAAAAAAAAAAAAACGAGGGGAAAAAGAAGAAAAAAAAAACATCAACGTCAATTATAGATATGTCGGGTAATCGGGGCATACTGCACCAGCTTGTTTAGATACGAAACGATACCAGAGATAAGAACACCTTCTCCTTCTATCACAAGCCATCTCGCTTTGACTGAGATCCTGCCGAATCGGCTGGTGTTTAAAGCAACACGAGATATCCATCTGATGCTGCAATAAAACAACAAGAAACAACTGCTGGTGCCATTCACACTGCGCCTGCAGTCGTGCAGATTACCCTGAAACAATACGGTCGTTTCCGATTCGGGTGCAAGAAGAAGCGGTTTTGTAAAAAGATACTCGCCCGTGTATTATTTATCCGTTTATTTCTAAATCACCCTCGTAATTAGGAAAAAAGGCTATAAAAGAAAACAGCTCCGGGCTTATTCTGAAGGAAAAGCTTTAAAGCGTATCCGTTGTAGTACAAAGAAGAAAAAAAAAAGTTCTTTTGAACTCGATACCTTCTCTCATTCTTCTTTTCTCGTTTTTATCTTTTTTTTTTTTTTTTTGGAAATTGTTTTTGGAAGAAAAGTATAAATGTTTATCAGTTTTTTACGCTAGTTTGAAAATAAACAAACAAAGAAAACATAGAAATTCAGAAGGTAATCAGGTTCTGGTTATCTCTAAAGACATATCCAAACAGCCAATATAAACAATATTTTTTAATGCACTGTTTCGTGTTTTTTTTTTTTTTTTTTTTTTTTGTTGTTCTTTTTTGGTTTTTACTGAATATCTAGGTTTCTGCACTGAAATATTTAGAACACATACAGTATGGGTGAAGGTAAAAATGTATACGGAATTATCTAAATCAGAAAATCTGGGTTTTAGCGTAGATGAAAAAAAAGTTTATCCGGCTTATAATTATAACAAATAAACTGAAATAATAAAACACTACATCAATTAAAATCAGTTTACATATTGACCATTATACATATATCAACGTATTTTAAAAAAAAAAAAAAAAAAAAAGAGACTTGATTAACTTTCAAAAATAATGTTTACGTTAAAGATATAGACACGGATAAACAAATTCTCATGTTTTTTTACCTTTTTACTTACAAAGTGGTTAAAGCGCTTGGTATGGAATGGAAAATCGGCGGTCCAATCCATGGCAATGCTTTATCTGTTCAATTTCCCGTTCTATCCAGTTCCCTAACATTTAGTGTATCAAAAAGGAATGGCGTACGGTTTCCTGTGTGTGGGAAAGTGCATGTTAATAGTAAAATATAAAAGATAAATATAATAATAATAATAATAATAATAATAATAATAATAATAATAATAATAATAACAACAACAACAATAATAATAATAATAAATAAATAAATAAATAAAATAAAATAAAACTATAATATAATAAAATAAAGAAGAAGAACATTAGACAACACTTAATTTCCTACATACATACAATTTTACAGTCATGTATCTGTCTATAATTACATAGCCGTAGATTTGAAATACGCTCAGTGCATCATCGTTAAATAAAACTTCTCTCGCTTCGTTCAGACAGGTGATGTATTAAGCCGTAACTAATGCAAACAGTTTCAGTCTATACATTACCTACATGCCATGCTACGCACAGGTTCTTCTCCTCTTTCTTTCTTTTTTTTTTTTTTTTTTTTTTTTCAAAGACAGATGATGATCGGTATCTCCAGCTTTTGTCTTCATCAGTTGAGTTGCAGCAGATAAATAGATTTACGTCAAAGCCTGAGGATCGTGTAAAGAGAGATAAATTGAAGCTTCTGGCGTTTGGAATTCGTATCTGCTTCTGTCGTTTGGCTAATAGTTTCTACAGATTTGCCATTGCGCTGACGGTCCTTAATTTATTTCCATTGCAGACGCAATTCTTTGATTACAAAAATCGGATATTCTGTCACCGCCAGAGGACACGAAGATAATGATAGAATTTTTGTAATTCAAAAATACTGTCTGCGCTTTATGGTGTTACCACTTGTATGTCATTGAGATATTTCCGGAAAAAGATGTTTGTTGTCGGTTTCGAAAATGATATACTTTGCAGATACCTAATATTTATAAGCAAATAAATAAGTAAACATACAAATAAATAAATAAATAAATAAATATCATGTATTATTGTTGAATGTGTAAGTGACAGAATAAAATAAAAGAAGGATAAAGCAAAAAGCAAAAACAGAACGAAAAAAAAAAAGGAAGGTCAGAGATAGAGGCAGATATATAAAGTGAGTTAGACAGTCGGACAAATAAACACATATTAATTTGTATTAATAAAAATAACATAACTGCAAATGAAGAACATGCTTCTACAATAAACCTCCATTCACATATTAAAAGGGTTAATCTTAAAATGAAGAATTCGATTAAAATAAAAGGTCTAACTTCACCAGAGTCTGAAATTATTCTAAACACGACTGGAATAATTCTCTAGACAATAAATCTTGTGTGAGACAGCCCTGATGTAAAGATGCGTTGCCCTAAAATAGGATTATCAGATAGAAAGCGCTCGTTATTTAAATGGAAAGAGCAAATTTCTAATGAAACAGAAAACTGGTATCAAACGTAATGAAATTAATCGCGTTTTTAACGCTATTCGGATAAACTTTGCGTCTCGTGGTTGTCTTTATTATTTTAAACGGTTGATAATTAATACTAAACAAACAGATATGAATATACAGTGTGTTATTTTCTGTTCTGTCTGTGTCTGCCTTTCTTGTTTCATTCTGTCCTCTAAAACTCGTCTGCGTATTTTTACCTCTGTATATGTTAAATTGTATATTCAGTTATGATCTCTACATTTTACGTATCATAATCTTACTTTCTTCTGATCTACAAATGACAAACTATACTCTGTAATCGATATACTACTATTACTACCACTTTCACTTCTACTACTACTACAACTACTACTACTACTGCTATTGCTACTGCTACTGCTACTACTACTAATCATAATAATACTACTACCACCACCACTAGTAGTAATATTGCAGCTGCTACTGCTGCTGTTATTACTATTACTACCACCACTACTACTACTGCTACTACCATTACTACTACTACTACTACTACTACTAATAATAATAATAATAATAATAATAATAATAATAATAATAATAATATTGATTCAGCAGTGAATTACAAAATGATAGAACAGTACAGGCATTCTATTCAATAGCACCAACGTTTACATATGCCTACTTGTACATATATGTATAATAATTTGATTCATTTTATTTATTCTGTGTCTGAGTGCATTGTGTTCTGTTAACTTCTTATTTCATGAAGTATCTGATCTTTCGTGTCCCAACAAACTCAGTTAGGCTGCGCACCGAGTCACCGAGAGTTTCCCGCTGAAAAGAAAATCTTTGTTGAAGACAGAAGTGTTGATACGATTGTCTGTTGGAATCTTTGTTTTACATCTCCAGGAACTCTCAATAAATACCAGCCTTGAATAGGAATCAGGAATTCCTACAGATATTTAGATTCTCCGGCGGCCAGGATCGAAGAGCGAATAAAACAGTTATTTCAGCACAGAGTACACCAGTGCTTTATTTTGATACGCTTAAAATTGTTCCATGGATGGCGCCGATATCGAGACAAGTGCCGGCGGCGAGGAAATGAACGAACCGATACCAGTCAATTCGAAAATGGCGGCGTAGACGATAAAAATAAAAACAAACGAAATTATTTTAGACAGTTCCTTTTCAAACCTGTTCTCCAAGGAGACAGAGAGAAATAAGAAAAAAATAATAATAATAAAATTAATACAAAATCTCTTGTCGTTGTACTCAAATAATCAGAAAACTGCAAATATTTTGTACAGGTCATTAAAGAAGAAAAATAGTGAAAGAGACTCAAGGTTGCTTTAAAACATCACAACCTCCATAATGACGCCAAAATTACAGGCATCGCTGAGTTCTGTTTTAAATTTATTTTATTTCAAGACAAAATGACGACCCCAGCTTCAAAAATGTCATGAGGTATTAAACTTAGAAATAAATTAAATTAAATTCTTAACAGAGCTGTGGAGGTCTGTGCAATATGTTATTCTCTTCATGTATCGTTACGATTAGTATTATTAATATTATTTATAAAAACAACAACAACAACAACTAATAATAGTAATAATAATACAGCTATTATTACTACTATTATAGCAACAATAACAACAATAACTACAATCACTACTACTACTACTACTACTACTACTACTACAATTACTATTATTATTATTATTACAACTGCTACTTCTACATCAGCTGCTAAAGCTACTATTACTACTATAAATTTTACCGCTATTATTAGTAGAAAATTCATGATCGTCATCATCAATTTCATCATCATTAATATTATTTATTTCTAATTTTCGCCAAATCAGACTGGTTATAACATCCAGATCTCTGATTATCCAACAACAACACTTTGCAGCATAACTGAAAAACGACAGACAACTGTAAAACTCGACTTAAAACATCTATGCTGTTATTCTATGACACAATGGAGAAATAACCAACATTTATTCATAGATATCACAAAGATTTTTTTTTTTTTGGTCCAAACATTGTCTAAGCTTATCCACACATTTACGTACAGTCAAGTCAAACCACTACTGGAACAGAGTGAGAAATTCTGCTTCAGCTCTGTGTTCTACGAATTTTTTTTTTTTTTTTTTTTTCAGTGGCGTACGAGACAGACAAAAGCTGCGAAAATGACATCCACCTGGGAGCAATTGAAACTAAGTGTGGAATCCGGCTGGGAGTAATTGAAACTATTATTTTTCCAGAATGATGACTCTAATAACATATAAACTGATACTTGTTGGATATAAGTGTTATGGTAATTATTGCAGAGATGGTCCCAAACAGTGTTAGTTGAATTAGAATTAGAATACAAAGAGACTGGTTTCGATTCTGCGTTCGTTTTGGAAGTAACTGTATTAATTCAGTATTCTGTGATTTAATAAGATTAGAATTAGAATTAATAATAAAGTTAGAATGGCTTTAGAGCTTAATTTAAAAATAAGATTACACTACTGTTGAATAAAATGTTAATAATAATAAATAAATTAGAAGAAACCCAAAAACAACAACAACAGTAAAAAATAAGAATAACAAAAACAAAAACAACAATAACAATAAGAAAACGACTTCAGCAACAACCATAACAACAACAACAACAACAACAACACCTATAATAATAATAATAATGGTACTATTTACACATATCTGGATCTGTAGTTTAAGAGTAACAAACTCTTTCATCAAAATTTAGACGCATAACTCAGGTAATGAAATTCAATATCGCGTTAGCTGGTATGTGGCGAATTTCAGGACAAACGACATGCTGGTTTGATCCTTTGTAAACAGTTTCATCAGGAAGTGCAAAGAGAGAAGGCCAAATTACCTCTGCCTGCGAATTAATGAAGGAAGATCAAAGGTTTGTTGGAAGACAAGAATTGGATTAATTTTGTCCAAGTCCTCTAAGTATCATCAAAATACAAATCGTAGAGGTTAGAGACAAGATGACTTCATCGCCTTGATTTAGACCAGCTGTCCCGAGTTTTGGTAACGATTAAGGTTAATTATGATTGTAAAGGAGAAAAATATGTGAACGAGATAATAGTATACGGAGCTTAAAAAGAATCAAAAATGAGAGCGGTATCGTATTATGAAGCTCAGTAATGAAAGAATATTTAGCACGACGAAAGTAGCAGACTGTTAGGTGAAAATTAGCACAAAAAGAAAAATATGACCAAAAAATATTTTGATATTTTTATTTTATTTTATTAATAAACGATGGTGGTGATGTTGATGATGATGATGATTATGGTGATGAAGAGGACGATGGTATCAAATTCTAATAAAAATATAGCATTGTTATTGCTTTATTTATTTATTTATTTATTTGTTTGTTTGTTTGTTTGTTTATTTATTTAATTATTTATTTGTTTGTTTGTTTGTTTGTTTGTTTGTTTGTTTGTTTGTTTGTTTGTTTATTTATTTATTCACTTACTTACTTAATAATTTATTATTATTATTACTTTATATATATGTATATAAAACACTCATTTTTGTGTTCTTATCTCAGGCAATCAAATTAGATTATTTTTTTCTATTATAATTTCAATGATCGTCTACTGCAGAACACAGATATTAAACTCGACATTTTAGCTTCAGAATGATCCCTGACTGCCTCTTAAGGCAATTCAACCTTGTTTATAAATGAAATCCGAAAATAAACAAATCAATAGCAATTTCCGAACCTTCTGACAAAAAGTTAACTAGCTGTTGGGGCCTGGGGAATTTCAATAAACTGTTTTTTGTTTAACTTCTTGGAATATTTCAATTTTCATTTGAAATTGCAAGAGATAATACTCTCATGACCTGATAAATAATGTTTGCGTTTCAGATTCAGTTTAGTTCATGGAATAACGCGTTTTAGAAAGGGATAAATAACTTAAAGCAATGCAGTTTAAGGCTTTATTTATGACACACCAATTTTTATGATTATTATTATTGTTGGTGTTCTTGTTGTTGTTGTTGTTGTTATTTTATTTTATTTATTTTTAAACTAATTTCCAAGATCATTAAATCTAAGCCAGAATAAGAGTGTAATGATTCCTGAAGTGAAACACTTTCGCGTAGTGAATATATTTCTCTGTATTTGTATATTTTGTCTTCTTTCAAAATGGACTCTGTCACAGTGGTCAGATCAAGAGTGATCTTTTCCTGTTTCACCACAGCTTAAAATATGACTGTCAGAAGGTAAATGTTTTCCTGTATATGAGAAGGTGTATACCAACCATCAGTTTATGCTAATTTATAAACGTGCCTGTCGGAATTGTGGTAGTGGGTTTGTTCTTTCATACACATACACATACACATGCACATGCACATGCGCATACACATACACACACATGCACATGCACATGATCATGCACATACACATACACATACACACATGCACATGCACATGCACATACACATACACATACACTCATGCATGCACACATACACATACGCATACACATACACATACACATACACATACACATACACATACACATACACATGCACATGCACATGCACATGCACATGCACATGCACATGCACATGCACATGCACATGCACATGCACATACACATACACATACACATGCACATACATGCACACGAGACGATGCTTATAATAAAAAACATACGCCATATTCTAATAAAGTATTCTGTTAAAATATTCTGTTTTCAATGTCTTTCTCTGCTTCGGAGAATTTGCATGCATACGTTAACTGCTGTGGGACTCAGTGTGTAGCACTGAGTTCGAGAATCGTTCAGTAAGAGAATTTACTTCATCACAGAGTCTTGCACACGGTAAAACTTGTGTGTTTCCCTTTTGTTTATCCAATCGTTTTATTATTCAGGTTAACTTTACCTCAAGGGTTTTGAATTGTATTCATTGCTTCTTTGTGTTAAATCAAACATCATATTTACGCGCGCAAAAGTCCGTTCGATTTTGTAAGCATCATCAATTTTACATACCTTGACAAACTGTGTCGATACTTTGCATTGTGTGTTTCTAGTCGCTTGAAACGAGTTTAATCGTCACTGGCAGTTGGGGTATTATCAAGTGAATGAAGAAGACTGACTTCTAAGCTTAATTGGTTTCATATTTCAAAAGAATTCCGGCTAAGATGTAAAACCGTAGTTCTTTTCTTTTTGTCGTTCATGTTCGAAATCGCTGGCTTATTAAAGAATTATTGCAAAAACGTGGCTTTGTTATTCTAACGCTTAAAGAAAAAACAGTAAAGGTTAATTAGTAAACCTTTTCTACTTGCTGTTAAACACACTTTCTCTCTTTCTCTTGTGTGTATGTGCTTTTGTGTGTGTAGACATATGGATATACAGATATACATAAATACATATATACATACAACATGCATGGAATCATACATAAATACATACATACATACATACATACATACATACATACATACATACATACATACATACATACATACATACATACATACATACATACATACATACATACATACATACATACATACATATAGACAAAGATGCAGGCAGGCAGATCACTCGTCGGTTTAATATTATATTAATAGATTATTTGATTCAATCAAAATATCAGATTGAAGTGCGCCTTTATTAAACTGTATCTCCCGTACTCTACTCGATAACTGAAACACTTTAATTTAAATAAGTTTTATTTCAAACTACATTTATAACAGGTGATATATTGTTCCTTGTAATTTATATCATTTATAGTGATATTCGACAATTAGGTGAATAAACTTTGATTTCCCCCTCTTCATTTCATTTCATATCAATAATAAATAACTCCAGTAATCAGGCGATGAAGGGTTAATCTGTAAAGATTAGTTTTCATGGTCGCATTGTTGTCACAAACATTTTAAGTATATCATTCAATATCAGACGATCAAAGTGATTAATAAACACATATCCCTTTCCGTTTCATCTCCTTCCCGTGCAAAATAAATTAGAATATCTTGACGTATTTATCCCCGTCTGTCTGGAAACCAGTGTATTTCTGACTGGTCCCCTGCTACGAGACTGGTGGATAACGGTGTTACGCCTCTTCAAGTTGCAAGATCTGCCAAGCAACCGCCAGCACAGGACAAATTAGCGCGATTTTTATCAATATATTTCTCCCCGACAACCACAACATCGCCAGTCCGAGACAGGAACGTCTGCAGCGGCGACTTAATCAACGACGAGTGCAGCTCTTGAAGAAGCCGGCCTGTCAAATTAAAAGCTGACGTCAAAGAGAAATAACGAGGAATTATATATTTAGAAATATTTGTACAAATTTTTCGTAAGTGCCTGAAACCAGATTCGTGATATATATATCGTTTATAAAAAAAAAAAAAAAAAAAAAAAATAGTTGGAGGAAACTGGCTGGAATTTGTCTTAATTGACGCCTCGTTTCGAGTTACACAATTACTCAACTTGTTGGAAATGTCAATTTGAAAAGTTAACGAAAGTCGATGGAATCATTTCTCTACCTCCAGCTGTCACACTTTACTTCTTTTTTTTATCCGCGTAACATTCCCTTTGTTAGCAGTCTCATTATCGCGAACTGTAATCAGGCTATTTTGCACCGCGAGTTTACCCTGTGTTGAGAACGATCTGTTCTTTCTGTCACGTTCGTTTGTTGACTCACGCCTCGTAATACCACGCCCTTTCCTCTCAGTACAGTTTTGAGTTGGTTACTGGAACAATGAAATGTGTGGCTTTTCAACAACTTATTTGTTCTACATTTTACCACAAAAACGCAGGGGTTGAATACAGGCACTCAGTCAGTATGTTAATAAATAAATATATAAATAAATATTTAAATAATAATAATAATAATAATAATAATAATAATAATAATAATAATAATAAAGTAAAACGGCATTAAAAAAATATTAAACTGGATATCCCGCAGTCAACAACTTCTGTGGATTTGGTCTAATTTTGTTTATTCAGACTTTAATTCTGGGACATCTGAGAAGTGGTATATTTATTTGAATTGAGATAAATAACAGTGGCGGAGAGCTTAAATCAGAGCACTCAAATAATTAAGATTATCATTTGTAAGCGTTTATGCCACGCTTGTATGTTCGACATTTGGTAGATGGTGAGCTAAATTTTGCAACGAGGTAAAAATAAAGATTTATTTCTTAAATCATCATCGTCGTCATAGTCATCATAATTATCATCATCATTATCATTATTGCTGTTGATATTTTTTTGCTGTTGTTGTTGTTGTTCTTCTTCTTCTTGTTTTTCTTCTTCTTCTTTCTTATAATTATAATTATTATTATTATTAATCCCCTTTTCCTTCTTTTTCTTCTTTTTGAATTACTTTTTTTTCCTCTATTACAAAGATTCCCATCTCTAACCGTCCTCAATGACTTATAAATTTAGACAAAGGTATTAAGATAATTCCTCCTAAATCTTGATATCGTCTGTTATTCATAACCAGCCTGGGACCTGAGCGACAGTTCTGTGACTTTTCACTGTACAACAGATCTCACATTTTCTCCAACAGACATCAGCAATCTCCATTGTATATATTTGCAAGACAACGTGCTTAACATTCAATCATAGCCTGCCAGAAAAAAAAAAAAAAAAAAAATAAGCCACTAGGAGCTATCAGTAATTTCATATTCCACCGTTCTGCATCTTTTTCTGTGAAATTTACACACGTTGATTGAAAGTCATTCTAGAATATTCTATGGGCCTACAGAGATACTGATATCTGTTCCTATAACTGTTAATTATTAACTTATAAAAGTGCAATATTAAAGGAATTACTTTGGTGAAGTTCAGCGAATTTTTACAGCCAATGTAAGAACTCACGTATTTTGGTCGAGCCATAAAATGGATTGAATGGAAAATCGATCACGTAGTATAAACGTTTTCTTTGTCATAAACATATATTTAGTTAATGTACCTAAAAATATCTGGGCAAAACAGAAACTCATATTATAACTGAAACTCATATTAAAGATAGTAACAGTTTTTCCACTCTGTTAGAATTACAGAAATATATTAAAATTGAAACCGTGGACAAGAAAAACAAATAAAGAGAAAAATTACAAAAAAGGACAAAAATAATGTCTTAAAGGAAATGGTTTTCTGACACTGTCAATAAATCTTTTATCTCAGTAAACTACAAAATCCCATTATACTATTAAAGAGACCTAGAAGTAATCTTGCAGATTTCTATTTTCGGTAGAAGTAAATTACCAAAAAAATACAAAAACAAATAATCCGAAAAGATGAAGAAAATAATAATAAATAAATTTAACGTTAAAATCTGTAAAAAAAAAAAAAAAAAAAATTTCTAAAATGTTATTTAACGTGATGGCTAAATGTTAACAGAAGTATTTGTTGTGTTCAAAAAAAACAGAAACAAATGTAAATTAAGTTATATAGACATAAAAAAATATAATAATAAAAACAACAATGAAACAAAACAACTGACGTATTTTACAGAATTTGGGAAAATTAAAATAAATGCTATTCTGTTGTTCGAATTAATTTATTTTTTACTCTTTCTTGCAAAGATTACAGTTTAGCAGACCTAATGCTTTTGTTTCCTTTCTCTCTATCTCTCTGTCAGTCTGTTTCTCTGTCTTCCTTTCTGTCTCAGCCTCGCTCTGGTGTGAATTTGTGATCAGTATCAGTTGTCGTTTACTGTTCCATTTTTAATTAGCATCCCCGTGGACAGGCGTTAAATTTCCAATTAACAAAAATATTCGAAAACTCGATTGCAAAATCGAAACGGAATTAAACGGATCCGACATTGGTTTAAAAAGCTCGCGTCAATTTAATGAACTTATCTTATCACTGCCAGTGTAGGCCGTAAGCTTGGTCATTGCATTTAGTATTAGTTCAATTCCTTTTGTCATTCTGTCGAGGTCTTTGCCACTTTTTATAGCTTTTTTTTTTCTTTTTTTTTCTTCTCCAGTTTATCCCTTAATGTGTTTCAGCCGACTCCTAGCGGCTATGTAACGGCACTTGGAAGAACCAATGACTCGGAAATTGTTATTGATCGGCTTAGCGTGGCCGGCTAGTATCGACAAGCTAAATTAGATTTCAGTCAGTGTCTTAGACACAACCCATCGTGACATGGTGGGCAACCGCGGCAGAGAATGCATGCATCATCATTTTTTTACACTTTTTGATAGTTGACGTAAAGACGCACACACCCTTTTCTGTATGACAGACTTTCTCTCTGTATATGTCTCTCTCTCTCGTACTATATGTGTGTGTGTGTGTATGTGTCTGTATTTATCTATGTGCCTGTCTATGCAACTATCTGTCAGGCTCTCTATCTTTTTCTACATCTACGTATATCTATCTATCTATCCATCTATCTATTTACCTACCTGTCTGTTTGCATACTTACGTATCTACTACCTACGTATCTATTTATATGTCTACTTACATACCTGTCTACATATCTGCCTATCTTCTTCTCTACCTACCTCCCTATCTGTCTGTCTGTGTGTCTGTCTGATGGTCTACCTGTCTGTGTGTATGTCTGGGGGTTTTTTTTTTTTTGCATAACAATGAAGGCAGTATCTTATCAGACCGGAGCGACTTCAGGAGAAACTAAGTGAATTAAGAACTTGACGTTTAACACGATTATACACTGATATGCTCATCTCATGAATAAAACATCATTTGGCTCAAATTTAAATATGTATCCAGTGTCTGACAAGTCACAGATGTCTGTCTGAAGTAATCTCTTCCCCGTCACTGGACAAAATTAGCATAAATAAGATATTCAGTCAGTTTTACACATGTATATTAATAATAATAATAATGATAATGATAATAGTGATGATGATGGTGATAATGATAATAATAATAATAATAATAACAAAATAATAATAATAATAATAATAATAATAATAATAATAATAATAATGATGAGGATGATGATGATGATGATGATGGATAACAATGATGGTGATGATAAAATAATAATAAAAATGGTAAATTTGATTTTTTTGCCTTTCTTTTCATTGATTTTAACTACAGAACACATTTACTTTTAAAATTTAATTTAAATACTTATTATGTTTTACCTATATAAGTACTTTTTTTTATTAATGTCTTTGTTCTTTGTGTACTTACATATGTGTCTGTAAGTCTGTATCTGCGAATGTACATGTGTGTATTTGCTAGAGTGCATGCATTCTGTATGATCATATTTTTGTTAACAAACCACTGTCTCAAACATATGAAAATACAAATCATAACCAATTTAAAATTAATCTAAAAGTCGCGATTAAGAACTGAACCAGAAACACTCGGTTCTTCACTGAAGTAAATCTTGTCCATATAATTATGTAAACAATTTTAATTGTTACTATTATTATTATTATTATTATTATTATTATTATTATTATTATTATTATTATTATTATTATTATTCTACATTTTAGTACTTTATGAAACATAAAAGAACAAAAAAAAAAAAATCAAAATTAGCCTCTGCGACAAAATAAGGGAACAAACAAACAAACAAACAAACAAACAAACAAACAAACAAACAAACAAACAAACAAATAAATAAATAAGTAAATAAATAAATAAAAAGATAAAAATCATAAATAAATAAATAAATAAATAGAAAACAAAAATTAAAACCCCTGGATAACAAGTCAAATAAAACACATCATTCCACTCCATTACACTTCACTGCAAAAGTTGTTTTTTTTACAATTTCACACTATTTAATTTTCGTTTTTCTACAGTCACTACTATAATTTAATAAAACTCCTTGTGGAGAATCATTATCTCACTAACACTGTGAACAATCAATCATTTTTCTCTGTGTCAGAAATTACACAAAGATCAAAGACGTGTTTTTTCTCGAGATGGGAGTTTTTCTTTTCATCTTTCTTCCTTTTCTCGTTTTTTTTTTTTTTTTTTTTTTCCTCTTCTTCTCCTGAGGTGGATCTAGATGTTTTCGTTGGGGGAGGGTAGTTTTAAATAAAAGGAACAGGAACAGATATAAATATAGATAGACAGAAAGACAGACAGACAGACAAACAGGCAGATAGATACTTATATATATGTATATATATATATATATATATATATATATATATATTACAAATTATGTCTTGTAACATGTAATACAGGTATCATATTGCAAATAATCTTACGGGTTATAGCAATAAATTATATTCTATGCCCTCTTTTATAACTGAAATTCAAACTGGCAGCTAATATTTGCCGCCGACAATTTAAATTCAAGACAGACATAACTAGCATAAGGATGGATCCCTAAAAATCACCCTCTAAAATCCGCCATTACTACTCAAAGATTAATAAGAGGTTAAAAAAAGAATAGAAAAAAACAACAACCCCAGAACAGAAGCGCGCTTGAATCACGTGTCATTATTTCAATACGATGTTTGCTTCTTAACTTCATCTTCTTTCGCTTTAAATGTGTTTTCTTTTTGATTTTCAAGCAGAAAGTATAAAAAAGAAAAATTAAATAAGAGAAGAAAAAAAAAAAAAGAAGAAGAAATAATTTCAAAATAATTGATATTGATTATTTGAATTTCCACTGAAGTTTGAAAAGTAAATTAGATTACTCACTTTTTTTTTTTTTTTTTTTTTTTTTTTTTTTGCATCCTTCAAGAAATTCTTAGATTTTTATTCTGTGCAAATTTAAGAATGGACCATTGTAAGATACGTTAATTTTCTTTTTTGCCTACGGATGTCATATGAAAATGGAAGAAAAAAAAGACAAAATGCAATCACGAAATAAGAGCAGTGACGAAAAAAGGTCAACTGGTTATAAAATGGCAGTTTGGCATCTCAAGCTTAGTTAAACTTTCTCGCTCAAAGATTCTCGTTCGGTGAAGTTTTTCGTCTTGTGTTTTTCCAAGGTTAAAATTGTGATTAATTTTATTTGCTGTGTATGTGTTTTTCACGTAACGATTGTAATGAAATATAGTTTAGATTAGATGTCATATTTAACAGTTTCCATGTTCGTATGTTTGTGGATGTGTATGTGTGTGCATGTGCGTGCATATGTGTGTACGTATGCGTAAATTTATTATATTGTGTGAATGTGAAAGACAGATATGTTTTATTACTGTTACCGTTGTCGTTGCTTTTGTTGCTACTGTTATTAAAATCGGACATTTATTTATGTATTTATTTTATATATATATATATATATATATATATTTTTTTTTTTTTTTTTTTTTTTATCGTTCTACCAAAGTGCTCATGTTTATCCTCTTATTTTTCTTCAATTCCTTTTTCACCATTGTTTTTTTGTTGTTTTTTTAACTTTTATTTATCACCTGTCAGATTTTTATATATGCATTTACAAAAAAGAATACTAATTATTATGTATGACAGGTAATATCAAAACAAGAGTAACACTGGTACATTCAATTTCAGATTAATTGGCAAGCTTCGAGTATTTTTGAAATATTTGTTCTGTTTTTATTAGACAGACAGTGTTTAAAGAGAAGGAACAGGAATGACAATGCAGCTGTTTGCAGGAAAACGAAGTAGAAATCATCAACAAAAAAAAAAAAATGAGAAAAAAAAAAAAGTCCCGAAACATTTTCTGGTGCAGAACTTTCAAAACCACAGCAGGAAACAATTCTTCATAATGTCTGTATAAAATGTCATGTGTATTTTTCTATTCCTTGTTGTTTGGTTAGCAACTTTATATCTCTGTACAAACAACACAATTTTTTTTTTCTTTTTTTTTTTTTTCGTGTACGTGTTCTTTCAGTTTTAAGGTCACAAGAATTTCAAACAGTTTAACAAATAACGAACATGGTGGTTTTCAGACCTGATGCTTGTCAAACAATCGGTTTTTCAGAATTAGCTGTGTTGCGGTTGCCATTTCTGTAAGGAAAGTAAATTTTTCTAACAATAGTTTAAATTGGAATGATTAAAACTTTCAAGTTAATAAGTCTGTGAGTATTAAAGATTGGATAAAACAAATCGTGCTGTAGTCGTATTTCATTTTATTGTAAGACTTAGGTCGACCTGTATTTATTTTAATTAAGGACATATTATTTAATATAATTACATATCGGTATCTGAAGGAGTGTACAATTAATCCTTTAAAATCTATATAATTATACTAGTAAATATTTTCTCGGAGTCATTGGATGCCCATGCAAATTGGTAATTTCTTTGTTATTGCTATAAAATCCATAACTGAACATATTAAATATTAATCTTATTTATTTATTTATTTATTATTATTATTTTTTTTTTTTTTTCACTTTTCATTTTCTTCTTTTGTCACCTAAGGGTTCTCAAAAATCAACTTACCGGACAAATAATGGAGAATATTATTTTTACTGCGCCAAAGGTGATAACGTGTTAACTGTGTGTAATTTCCAAACTAAATCGCGTTTTTTTTTTTTTTTAACGCGTTTGTTGTACTCTATTCAGCGTGTACGCAAAGTTAGTGTTAACTCTATTCTCATCTTTTCTCTCTTCAACACTTTAATACTGCGATGATTCTACGCATTGCATAACTTTCATATCACTCACTTTCTTGCACTCACGAACACTCACCGAGTCTGCTTTTTTTTTTTTTTTTTTTTTTCTTCGCAACCCATGTTTTACGCGCCTTGTCTGAAATCTGTCAGCGAATCCATTTCCCTCCTCCATACCGGCGGCATCTCTGTGCACGTGAATAATGTTGCGACATTCTAGGGCGAGGTTAAAAAACGGAAGTGTTGAGAAATAAGACAGAACTTTCTTCTCTTCCGTCAAGGAAAGAATTCAGCACACAATAACAAAACGATTTTTTTTTTTTCATTTTGGTTTCGTTTTTTTTTTTTTTTTTTTTTTTTTTTTTTGGTGTCTCTTTAAGTACTTCCAGGATTTTTGCGATTTTTTGTTTTTGTTTCACTTACATTTTTAAATTACTTTTTTGTTTTGTTTTTTAATACAGATTTCTTTTTGAAGATTTGATCATTTCATCTGACACTGAAGTGCTTGATGACAAAAAAGTGCGTTTTATAAAAGAAGATAAAAAGAGGGTCACAGTTATGAAAATACTGGCAGTAAAAGATAACGATGTCGACTATACCCTGATCATATCTTTCAGAAACAGAAATATATCCCGCAGTTTTATAACTTCCTTTCTTTTCGCTTTTGTTTTTATTTTCTTGTCTATTTTCCTTCTTTCGTTCCTTTCATCCTTCTTTCTTTCTTTTTTGAAATACTTTTTTTTTTCTTTCTTTCTTTGTTTATTCTATTTTTTTTATTTATTTATTTATACATATATATCTATCTACTTGTTTATTTATTAAAAGTATCTTGCGCTACAAATCGCTGAGGTCACCAGTTTGGCTGTCACATGAAGCAGTAAAAGATAATTTATACTGCGTACGTTCCGTAAACATTAAAGAGTGACAAACAGACAGACAGACAGACAGAAAACAAGTAACGTGCTAATCAGAGCGAGCTATTCTGAAGCAAGTCTACGACAGGCACGCTCTCTGACATAGGCTGGGGGGGGGTGACTGTCGCAGAATTTCTTTTTTTCCTTCTTTAGTAAAGACTGGACGAAAGCCTTTATATATACTGACTGGAACTGGAATTTGTCCAGTGAGTACACTAATGTAAATCGATCCAGCGACCAATCAGCTCACAAGAAAAGACCGAGCATTAATCCGTCTTTATCTTTTCTGGCAGCAGTAAATAGAAAAGTCAATACGCATAATACTGTTTAATTACAGACTTAAGTTAAAGGTAGAATGAAAAAAACATAGGACTAATTTTTAGATAGCAGTCTTTAAAGAAGGTAAGCCGAGAATTTAAGTAACTAGCTGCTTATACAATACGAACCAAGTTTGGTCCAAATTGCGCTAATTTATAATGGAGCGTTTCATTTGTTCCGTTTCATTGGCATCGTTATATTTGAGAACGTTGATATGTGAAACTGTAGGTAGTTATAAGCTGCTCAGAAACGTAGACAAAAATTACATACATGCTATTAATTTCATGTATTTTGTTACCTTAGTATTGTCTTCCATTTTAAAATTTTAATTACTTCCTCTTCTTCGGCTTCTTCTTCTTCTTCTCAGTCGTTATTATGTGTGTGTGTGTGTGTGTGTGTGTGTGTGTGTGTGTGTGTGTGTGTGTGTTTAATATGCCAGGAAATTTATGTCAGTTGCCAAATACTTAATTATGCCAAGAAAATACTTCTATTGTTTTGTTGTTAGTTACCAAGTTTGTTTCTTGCATCCTTGTCTTAGTTTAACCTTTTCATTTTAGTCCCTCGTTTTCTATCATTTTCTTTCCTTTTCCCTCTTGATTTCTCGTCTTTTTTTTTTCTTTACTTTTTTTTCTGTTTCTATTATTTTCTTTGATGAACTAGATCTAATTTAATCATGGTCTACATTTTAGTTATTACGAATAAATATTATGTGTCTGGATGAAACAGCATTCAGCGTCATGAAATCTTGGCACAGTAGTTCGTAAAAAAAAAAAAAAAAAAAAAGAAAAAAAAAAAAAAGAAAAATACAGAAAAACTTCAGTAGGTTTTTTTCTTCTTGTTAATTTCAAAGAAACAACGAAAGAGAAGAGAAAAATAAATCTATTTACCAAGAGGAAGCTTTCTCATTAAGAATCTTATTATCCTGATTAAACTATTACTTTCAGTCGGTTTGCCTTTGTTAAAGTTCCTTTTGATGTCATTTTAATAATGACGATAATGATAATGATAATTTAAAAGTAGAATAAAACAAATTACGAGAAGGAAGGTGAATTAGATATTAATTTTTTGTTTTATTTCATTTATTTCGTTTTTTATATTATTTTCTTCTAATTTTATTATGCTTTGTCATTTCTGAATTTAGTACAGTAATAAATTCCCTTTGGAGATCGAAAAAACAAACAAAAAACAAACACAATTCGAATAGTTATTAGTGAGTAATATACTCGTGGTGCGTTAGTTTGTGGGCTAGATTTATATGTGATATTGACTAGATATGAGACGGATTTGTGTGTGTGTGTGTGTGTGTGTGTGTGTGTGTGTGTGTGTGAGAGAGAGAGAGAGAGAGAGAGAGAGAGAGAGAGAGAGAGAGAGAGAGAGAGAGAGAGAGAGAGAGAGAGAGAGAGAGAGAGAGAGAGAATATCAAACAGATAGAAAATTAAATTCACAGACTCATTCACTTTAGTATGAAACATTTCACAAACGCGAGTGCTTAGCGTGATAAGAATACGGATAACAATCCTACAAACATTTTCTCACATCCTACAAACATTTCATTTTGCCTTCACCATTTCAAAGACCGCATATCATAGATTAAATAGATACTTAGGCGTTTTTCTCTTTTTTTTTTTTTGGATATACGACTGAATAACGTTCTTTCCAGTTAGTAACTTTCAAAGCTTTGTGATGTTGTTGCTCTCTCCTCTGATATAAAGTCATTAAGTACACGTAATTAAAAGAAGAAAAAAAAAAACACGGCGTAGGAGGTATAGGAACCGCACGCCTCACGCGCTTTAGCTAAACGAGAATCTCAAATGCATTACATGATCAAGAAATGTAAAATACGCACGATCCAAGGCAGCAGTGGATTACCAGTGGATGTAAATCAAACACGCTCTCTTTTAACAGCTTTATCAGCGCTATCGTGGTTTGGATAGCAATAATACTGATGATTTTGATGACGTATTATTAGCGATAGCAGCAAAATAATTATTCATGCTGTCTTTTTGATTATTTACAGCGATGTGGAATTCATGACAGTTGTGTAGCAATAATAATGACGGTAATTTTGACAACACTGTTATTAATGACAGTTAACTTAACACGAGAATGTCGTTTAACGGATATTTCGTGTCATCCGCAACCCTGAGTAAGAAATTGGAATTATCAACACGAAAAATAACCGTAAAATGCGTCCTCATCTTTAAGTAAAATTTACACTTTTCTGTAGCAGTGTCCTCTTCCTAAGATAATTACATATAATATATATATAAAAAATGGCTTTAAATCAAGTATATGTGTACAGCCAAATATATATTAATACAAGCGTGTCCATGTTTCCTTATAATATATATATAAACACACACACAGACAAACATACAAACATACATACATTATACATACATACATACATATCACTATATATACATACATACTCACAAACATATTATGCATACACACATAAAACATATATATATATATATATATTAGTTATATTACGATGATATAGGTAATATTTGCCTATTTCTTTAATCGAGGTGTCATTGTTCATATTGCTTTATTTTTGCTGCCATTTCTACTGCTACTACTAATTTAAATTATATATATATATATATATTCACACACACATATATATGACGTTCTACTAATTACAAAATTACAACAATAATAAAGTAATAGTACCAAAAATAATAAAAACTAAAAAACCTAAAAAAAACCTCAGTTAAATAAATAAACAAATATTAACCATAACATAATAATAAATAAATAAATACTGTATATGTATATATATATTTTTTAATGTATTTTTATATTGTACATTAACTTAAAACGCAGATGCAAAATTACCATAACAGATTCAGACTTACAGTCTGTGGCAAAAAACGTTCTAAGGAACTTACGGGATAACTGTATAAAGGAATGGTTTAGCTCGGCTGTAAGGTTTCGTACATATGGTTCATATACAGTGAAAAGTAGAGAGATATATGACCGACTTGGCAGATGATTTCACAAGCGTGACAAGGACTTGGAAATTTGTAAATATTGTGGAATTCGGAGCGATGCATCGTTGAGGGGGTGGAAGGAAGGTGAAAAAAAAGATGAAAACTGGAAAAAAAGGAGTGAAAGGGGAACAGGAGTACAAAAGGAAAAAAAAAAAAAAAAAATAATAATAATAATAACAGCAAAAATCAATAACACAAAAACACTCACAAACAAACTGGAGCTTTTTAAATATAAGGACAAAATAAAAATAACTATAACATTTAATAGAAAGGAAATAGGAAAAAAAATAATAATAAAAATAAAGAAATAAAAAAGAGGAAATAATAATAATAGTAATAATAATAACAACATACTTCAAAAATTTGCAATTTAGGAAAAAAGTGGTGACTCAGTCTTACGTAGCTATGTGTACTAGTAAAATTATAATATTGATTTGTGGATTTGATTTAAAATTATTAATGTTATTTATACTACCATTATTCTTTTTATATATAAAACATTCTCATCATTCTCGTCATCATCATTATATTCTTCTTCTTCTCCATCTTCTTCTTCTTCTTCTTATAAGAAGTGAGAAAACTGGGTATTCGAGTCTTTTTTAGAAGCATCCTGTAGATATATATTTTCACATCATGTCACTGATAAACAAATGATTTGGTAAACTGAACAATGGTTAGGCTAACAATGGTCACAACAACAACAACAGAACTGCATAAATACCTTTTTTTGATCAGCGTTACTTCTTGCGTCCCTCTTCACTGTGATTAAGTAATTATGATGACGTCATGGCTTTGTTCCTTAATGTCATCATGTTATTAGACATTTGCAGTGAATATGTAAATTAAAAGCTATTTATTTATTTATTTATTTCTCTTTTGTTTGTTTGTTTCATTGCTTGTTTGCTAGATTATATATATATATATATATATATGTTTACTGCCTTTGATTTATTTTCTTCCTTTCTTTCGTTTACTCTCGTTTGCTTTTCTTTCACTAATTTCATTAAACAGTCCCGAAATATATTCTGAAGATGAAGATACATAAAGGGTGTCAGATGAAAACATTTCAAACGCTAGCGGAAAAATACACAGCAGTTGCTTCCCTTCAATTAGAATTGTTTTCCTGATATCTCTTATATTATTATTTTATTTTATTATATTTTTTATTTTTTATTATTATTATTTACTTTTGATGAAGAGTAACAGTAGTAGTAATAGTAGTAGAACTTGAATTGGTATTGTTAGCTGCAGCAATAATAGTAGTTGTATCAGTAGCAATTGTAATAGTTACTTGTAGCATTAGTAATAGTCGATGTAATTAGCAGTAGCAGCTCATGGACTTTCTAAAGTTATATCTTGTTTCAGAAGGAAAGAATTTTTATTTAAGTTAAAATTTTTAAATATAATCCTCTCTCAGTCAAAAATTAAAAAAAAAAAAATTGTAATAAAAAAAAAATTACAATAAAAAAAAAATAATAATAATAATAATAATAATAATAATAATAATAAAAATACTCGCAAAATTAACAATCGAGGGAATAAATGATGACTCAGTCTTACGTAGCTTTGTGAACTAGTAAAATTATAACTCGGATTAGCGGATTTGATTTTAAATCTTCATTAATATTATTTTTGCTAACATTTTTCTCATTCCTTAATCATTATGATCCTCTTCCTCTTACTCATCCTCTTCTTCTTCTTCTTCTTCTTCTTCTTCTTCTTCTTCTGATCAGCATTAATTCTTGCGTCCCTCTTCACCGTCATGAAGTGATTATGATGACGCCGTGGTTTTGTTTGTTAACGTCATCATGCTATCAGACCAGTGGTGCCAAATAATCGATTACAATCGATCGGTCGATGACAAAGAAAGTGTGGGTAGATCGCATGACACTAAAAATAGCCTAACATGCATCCTGCAAGTGCAAGTGCAAGTCATCAGACTTGTATTGAACCATATAGGTTCATGCTGTTATGCAAGGTACACCAACATATGTTGTAAATATAACGTATACTTAGTATAAATGAGCATTTAAAACGTAGCTCGCAAGCCAAAAAAGTGTGGACACCCCTGTACTGGACATTTGTTCTAAATATGTAAATTAAAAGCTGTTTATTGGTTAATTGATTAATTATTTAATTAATTAATTAATTAATTTATTTATTTATTTATTTATTTATTTATTTATTTATTATTTCTTTGTCTCTTTCTTTCTCTTTTCGTTTTTTTGTTTTTTGTTTCATTGCTTGTTTGCTAGATTTCTACATTTGTTTTTTGTCCTTGATTTATTTCCTTCCTTTCTTTCTTTTAATCTGGATTCTGGATTGTTTCTTTCACTAATTTCATTAAACAGACCCGACATGTATTCTGAAATTGAAGTTGCATTAAGGCTGTCAGATGAAGACATTTCAAAGGCTAGCGGAAAAAAAACACAGCAGTTGCTTCCCTTTAATTAGAATTGTTTTCCTGTTATCGTTTATTTTATTTTATTTTAATTTGTTTTTGTAGTTATGTTTGATGAATAGAAACAATAGTATTATAGAGCTGCAACAGTAGCAGTTGTAATAGTATTAGCTGTAGTATTAGTAACAGTGGTTGTCATAGCAATAACAGTTCATGGACTTTTTAAAGTTTAATTTTGTTTCAGAAGGAAAAACCATTCCTAAGTTAAAATTTTAAATATGCCCCTCTTAAAAAAAAAAAAAAAAAAGTAAAAAAAAAAAAAAAAAAATTAATAATAATAATAATAATAATAAATAATAATAAATAAATAAATAAATAAATAAATAAATTCATTTAAAAACAATTTAAAATAAATTTAAACAAAAAAAATTAAATAAATAAATTTAAAACATGATCTAAGAAAAAGGTTCCGCGATTATTTTTTCATCTTTTTTTCTTTTTGCTTCCCTTCTGAAATTTCTGTCAGCCCCATTGATCCCCATTTCTAGAAATTGGCAGTGATCTTTTCAGTCAAATTCTATAAAATCATCTTGAGATATGAAGAACTTCTTAATATTTTCTAGGCCAATAGACACACCCATCGATTTTCGTCTTGTATGATCTCTTAACTTTCGTCTGCAATTTTTTCTTTTTGTCACTTTTAATAAACTATTTTCATTGTGTGTTTTTGAACCACCCTATCTGTCATTCGGTCTTATATTTTTCTTGTATTTTTTTTTTTTTTTTTTTCTGTCATTTCTTGAATAATTTCATATGGAAGCTAGGAATAACGATTTCAATTTTGGTTAGAATAAAACATTTACGGTATGAGATCGTTTGCTGAACTCACACTTGTAAAGATCAATCGCCATGTTTACTTCTGCATATCGCTTTCTGAATATGATCATATGGTACGGTCATACGGTTCGAGTTTTGCTAACGATTTTTAATTCAGCCTGGCTAGAATGTTACTGCAAAATTAATTAAACGCTTGGATAGATTTCACAGGGTGAATCAACAGATTGCTGAACTGCTTTGAAAACTTAAGAAGAACTATCGCTGTGTTAATAAAGTAACACTGGATGATTCATATTACGCAAAAAAAAAATACTAATAATAAAAAAATAGAAATGCGTAAAAAATATATATATATCACTAACTACCCAAAATACAATCATTCAAACTAAAAAATATACAGAGAGAGAGAGAGAGAGAGAGACGACGAACCAAACTGGAAAGCTCGAATCTGCTTATCTGTCTATCTTATCTATCTATCTATCTGTCTGTCTGTCTATCTATCTATCTATCTATCTATCTATCTATCTATCTATCTATCTATCTATCTATCTATCTATCTATCTATCTATCTATCTATCTATCTATCTATCTATCTATCTGTCTGTCTGTCTGTCTGTCTGTCTATCTACAAATTATATCAACTAAATACCGAATAACATCACAAAAAATCAGATAGCTAACACGCATCTTTCTTGATCATTTGTCACAGTTTTGTTCTGCCTTTCGACAAATGACCTTTTTAAACCGCTAACTCTTTGCCGTTTAATGTTTAGTCAATGAAGCACATGATAAGATATTACGTTTTGATTAACTGCTCTGACTGACAAGGATCATTTTATCCTCTGGGGCATTTGTTTGTGCGGCAAGTAAAAACTAAATCAATATCGTGTTTCAATTTCTTTTTCTTTTTTTCCTTTTTTTTTTTTTTTTGTATTACTGATATCAGCAACAAATTGTCAATGTCTGCAGTTCTTACGCTTCATATAATTTCAGTGCGGTCTTTTTTTTTTATGGTTGTATGCTAATCAAAATGATATATAATTTTGAAAATACTCTCTCTCTCTCTCTCTCTCTCTCTCTCTCTCTCTCTCTCTCTCTCTCTCTCTCTCTCTCTCTCTCTCTCTCTCGTTTCTTTTTCTTCTTCTCTGCATAAACAAGCACATATCTATCTACCTAAGTAAGTACATAAATACATACATAGACACATGCAGCATACATAACCACTGAATCCATATACTGCCTAAATGAAATCACTCAAGTTATATTTGCAGTTTTTCGAAAATATATACCGGTGTTTAAATTCAATTTTTAGTTAGATAACATTGAAAAGAGGATGATATAAACAATTAAAAAGAGAGAAGAAAGAAACAAAGAAACAAAGAAACAAAAAAGAAACAAACGAATCGATGCGGAAAACGGAATAAAAAAGCATTAAAAAAAAAAAAAAAACATGTATCAGAAGAAAATGGACCCAACAACACTTACATGTTTTATAAAGTGTTTTGTGATCAAAAGATAAAACGTAATAAAAAAAAAAAAAAAAAAAAAAAGAAAAAAGAAAAAAAGAAAACTGTTTTAAGTGGTAAGTTTGGGACTCTACAGATCTAAAAAGGCTGCGTTAATTTACATCAACAAATTTAATAGAGATCGATTGTAGAAAATTGTGGCGTATACATCAAGGCTGAAAGTAAGCAATCACTGTGCATTGAACATAAGTACGTACTTAATTATCTGCTGGATTTGACTGATGCTGATTTATTTTCGTCTCCAGCAATTACGGGGCAAAACTGATGGGCAAATTGCAGGGGACGAAAACCAATTTTTCTCCGAGTGTGTCCGAAAATATTTATGTCTGGCGAACTATTTCCGGGAACGACACATCAAAGTTTTCAGTAATGTCTGATACGAAAGGGCAACATTTGATCGTGTGCGGACTAAACAAGAAATGAAAAGTATTGCATTACATAACTGGGAAATGATTGATTTCGGATCGAATGTCGACTATTAAATTTACGCCGATGACGGTGTTAGCGGCGGGTTGACTAAGAATAACAACAATAACGTTATCGAGATATATGGATTATTTACAATATGTGTTTGGTGTGTATGTGTGCGCTTTTGTTTGCGTGTGCGTGTTAGTGTATTGTTGTAGTAGTGGTCAGGTGTCTTGCTGAAAAACAATATGAATAGATTCTGAATATTTACAATTATTTTCTTATAAATATGTAGGTATATATATATATATATAATTGGTACACACACGTATGAATGTGTATGTCTGTATGTTTCTCAATGTGGTATATGTATGTGTGTGTTTGTGTCCATGTATATATTGTACGTGTGTTTCTCAGTGTATGGTGTATGTGATGTATATGTGTAATATATATATATATATATATGTATACACACACACACACACACACACACACACACACATATATATATATAGATACATACACATACCATACCCAACTGATTTTACTAATGATTTACTTCATTTCTTTCCTACCTTCTTCACCACAGAAGAAACTATTTGTCGTAAAATTTCTTCTCTACAAGTGTCTTGGGTTCAGAAGCGCTGTTTATCTGAGACAAGCTAGAACTAAGAGTACAATCGATCTACGAGAATGGATAATTTAGCATCGAGCAACATGAAACTATGTCCAGTTAATAACTGACCAACATGGAGGGGTCAAGCAAGGCAGGTGTCGGTGGTCACTAATTTTCCAGTTGGTCAGACTCTGGCCGGGCTGACACATGGGGCGTGTTATTGGAAACTTGATTGGTTTGTGCAGCGTTGGTAGCTAATGTCACCGGACGTTTGTCATCTTCTTGTTAATTTGCAATCACATAGGTCAAATTTAAAACTTTAATTATTCAGAGGAAATAATTAAGAAAGATGTTACTGATGTTATTTCTCTTGTTGTTTGTTGCTGCTGTTCTTTGTTGTTGTCGTTGATTTTGATAATAACAACAGCAAAAACAAATAACTAGAAGATTAAAGAGGCAGTAATAATAATATAAACACGTTACTGCTAACATTATCATTACTGTCGCTATTTCTGTTTTGCTGCTGTTGTTGTTGTTGTAATTATCATCATTATCATCATCATCATCATCATCATCATCATCGTGATAGTAAGCGGGGTATACCACGATATTAAAGAAACAAGATGCAGTGCATGTAATGATTAAAAAAAAAAAAAAAAAAAAAAATCAAGCGGATTCAAAACTTTTAACGACGTTTATTTACAAAGTACGAAATCCACAAAACTTGTGAACGTCTTGTTGATTTGTTTACCTATGTTCGTAGTCGACGTATATATGCTTACTTGATATGTCATGCTTGGATTCTTGATTCCGCGTGTAGCAGTAAATATTTGTCTGTTTGTGTACTTGGAGGAGTGTGCCGGTGTGTGTGCATTCATGTTTGTTGTCCGACTGAGCGAGTGTTTGCCAGTACAAACTGAGTTTGTATTTCCAGGAGCGTTTGACATCATTAGTTTTAATTTGATTACGTAATGTTACTTGCTTATGTTTGTGTTTATGTGAGTGCGTGTATGCGTGTATATGTGCGTGCGTAATTTAAAAACTTTAAATTATATTTATCTCTTTTTCTTATAATTATAACTTTCGCGTTACTCCTTCAGCTGAAAGTTAATTTAGCAGCTGACTAATAACGGATGGAAAGTGCAGTCCATTCGTTATTTTCACGACGTTAATAAATTATCTTTACCATTCTCCTCAAAGAAATAATACTCTGCTGTTCAGAACAAGAATTATCTTACACAAGGACTGACAAGTACAGATCGTCTAACAGGTAAAATAATTTTCTTAACAATGTTTAAATATTTTGACAAACGAACGCATTCGAGATAAACCAAGCAACACGTAACTTAGAAGAAAAAGGAACTGCAAAAATTCTCTGGATCACTGGCTAAGAAGATTTTTAGTAACGGGAAAAATGATATGCTCACTCGTCTGAATAATAATGTTTCTCGTTTAAACATCATTTTATCAAATGGCGGAACGCTTGCAGACAATTAGAAGTGTCACGTGGTCTGCATATGGAGAATTTCGCCGCGGCAACTTGTTTGTTTTATCGCTAAAACATATTGTGTTTATTGACGAATCTCATAAATTTTTCATTTTCCGTTAGTTTTTCTCACAAACGGATCCCGTGCAAGTAAAAGAAATTATGTATTTATGAACTGTTTTACAGTCGTGGTTATTCAGCAGATGACAAAAACATTTGTAAGTGAATACTGTCTTTGTTTTTTTTTGGTTTTTTTTGGTCAATATTATTACGATCATTCCATTTTTAAACAGCATCATTTATGAAAAAGAAAATAATAACAAATGTATGATTTGTTTTTGGATTTATTTTGATATAAATAAATAATAATAATAAAAATAAATAAAAAAATAAAAAAAGAGAAACAAACAAAGATAATGTCTCATTTATTCTTTATGAATGAGCAAAATATGTGTTTACGACATATGAAAACATTTTAACGTTTGTGGTTATTAATAGACAAACGAGTGTTGTTGGTTGATGCTTTTGTATAATGATGCCATCAGAAAATAAATCTTTCATTCTAGTGATATTTTATATTTACTGACTTTTCTATGGCATATAAACAGTTCGTAGAGCAGCAGTTGGAACGACGTAAAAAAAATAAATAATAATAAAAACCCCAGTGAGACATCAATGATTACTTCTCCAGCGACTAAACAGGCCACATAATTGGTGTTAGCTTCATTCCGCTTTCTTTTTGGATTCATCATTATGTATCGTTACGTCTAAGGGGAAAAAGGAACGTAAACCTATTAAGTGAATGCTTAAGACGTGAAATCCTCTATTAAGATCAAAGATTACGACGCCAAAAATTTAGTTTTAGGTTAACGCTAAAAGTGTGAAAATATCAGTCAGTTGAAATATTAAAAATGTTTTATTTGTTACCGCTTACGGTATGAAAGGTTCATTTGGTTAACGCTAAAGGTGCTAAAAAACCTGTCAAATTAAAACGTGAGGGACGGAAACCTTTTATGAAAGTTCAATACTCTTGTTGCGAGCCAAAACCTTTTTTTACTAAACACCGCTTACGAAAGGTGAACATGTTCTGCGACATCAACGCTTGCGGGACGAAAATCTTCGATTCTTTTCAGTCAGTTGTTCAAATTAAATTGTCGCGTTGAAAGAAAACGAAAACGTGCACCAGACGACTCGCCATTCACCACAGTGAGAAGATAAACTATTTGCTCGTTCGGCACTTAGTCGTTTCTCAGGATTCCGCTAAATGAGATCAGGCGACCATCTTGGCTTTCGTTAATAGTGTGATGCAATTAAGCCGCCTGAAAGAGCAACTCCATCCCCAAAATAACAAATTGATTTTTGAGACTACGGAGTCTGCAGACAAGTGTGTGTAATCTCTGACACGAAGCTGTAATAGTCACCCGCCCTGCTGTCAAAGAAATCTAACCCCTGGACACTCGATTCTGTAGTTTCTAGGTTCGTATCGCGACACAGGCTTTAAGACCTAGAGTTCTTGCTTAATGGTTTCTATGATGGTTTTTATCAGCTATTTTTCATTAAACTATCGAAAACTACCATATATAAGTAAAAAAAAAAAAAAATTAATAATAAAAAATAAATTATAACTAAATAAAGAAAGACAATAATAATAATGAAAAAATAAAAGAAAATTTTATCCCCAAGCACAAAATTAATAAAGAAAATTGAAATATGACTCTCAACGTAGTTGTAGTTTTTGATGTCTTTGAGACAAAACTCTTTCTCAGTGTGACAAATTGCGATGTTTTTTGTTGTTGTGTTTTTTTCATTCTTTTTTATGTTTCGTTTTATTTCATGATTATAATTAGGCATTGGGTTGTTAATTTGCATTTTTTTTGTATTTTATGCTCATGTTAGTATAGCTATTAAAGCTTTAATTAGCAAATGCTGGAAATGTGAAGAACAGATTTCTTTCTCTTTTTCTTCTTCTCCTAATCTTTTCCTGTTTTTCTTCTTCTTCTTTCTTTCTTTCTTCTTCTTTTTCTCTCTTCTTCTTCTTGTCCTTCACTTCTTTCTTCTTCCTCTTTTATTCATTAGTCTTCTTCTTCTTATCCTCCTCATCCTTCTTTCTCTCCTTCTTCATTTTCATTCTTCTTTAAAGTTTAATATCTTTTAGTCTGGACACTATTGATGGAATCGCCAATTACAATTTCATATTCAGATCCTTCGTAATATTACACAGGAGAAATAAAAAAAATCTTATTCCGTGTCTCTCACCTCGATCTATAACATTCCCGATCTGTCAGTGTTCACAGAATGCAATATGAACCTAATCTGAACCATACGTACGGTAACCAACTTATAACCATCGTTGATCTTTTCAGGAATTCTGTGCCAATATTAAAATTACCAATTCTCTCTGTAACATCTTCACCTTCGGGAACCCGGAATAAGTCGAAGCCGAATCGTTTCGCAACATCTCGTAACTTTCCTCGCTGTTGAAAATGATTAATATCTTGCTCGCTGGGTAATTGGTTTCGGAAAGTCGACGCGAGTCGGTAGAACCACTGAATAACGAGCGGTAAGGGATACTGTGATATTCAGTTTAAATATATTACTGAAAATCCTCCTTGTGTCATGCGACTAATTTGTTAAGATTTTTTTCTTCTTTTTCTTCTTCTTCTTCTTCTTCTTTATTTTTTGTAGCTTTTGTTTATATCATTTTTTTTTTCTTTCTTTGTTTTTTTTTTTTTTTGTAAGTCTGAAAGTTAACGTGCAATTGCCGCTTTATTTTTGGTGCATCTCAGAGATCTCTCGATAAAATTTCAGTCAACGTTTTGTTAGTTGTGTTCGTTGTGTTCAAAAGTCAGTCAACGATTTTAGACGTGATATTTTCGTAATACATCTTCGATAATTAACTTCAGAATGTATTGAATTTTAAATTTAAAAATAATTAGTTTAATGGTCATAACTTTTTATATAACAACATGAAAAAGTAGTAGGTTTGAATTCTAATTCATATTTGTTTTTTTTATTTTTAGAAAATCTTAAATAAGGTATTGAATTTGAATCTAAACATAGAGCTAAGCACGCATTTGTGTACACATATACATACCCATACACTCAAACACAGAAACACACACACACAATCACACAATCACACAGTCATATACACATTCACGTACAGTTATACACAGACACACAATAACAACACACACACACCATGTAAATACATACGTGAATGTGTGTGTGTGTCTGTGAAAATAAGTATATTGTAATAATCGAAATCTTTGACACTATAAAATAATGAAAGATTTTTGCATTTTTGGATCCATAAAACCTCATTTGGCAAGAGAAACTTAGATTTATTACTTTTTTATTTAAATATTTATTAAACTGATTAGTCCATACATTGACCCTTGCGACTCCCCATATAGCTGAAGGGTAGAATCTTGCATTGCTGAAGGACAGAAACCAGCATCACCGCACGATCCTTGACCGTCGTCCTTTGAGGCCTGTGGCATTACTGTAACTCGGACAAAGGCAGGTTTATCTGGGAGTGTGTCGTGATCGGACACAAAGATCCTCGAAGCTTGAAAAGCAAAGCAGCTGAAGATTAGGAGTATTAATTAGCCAGGCAGAAGCATGTCCCTAGCTCCGTGTGTTATTGTTTATTGGAAACGAGCCGTTAGCTAGATGAGTGATTGCGTTACGTGAGCAGAATGCGAGCAGAGCCCGTGTTGTAGCTTGCAGGATTGTTTATTCAGTTTAAGAGAGAGAAAGAAAAAACAAGCCGATTAAAATTCCGTTGACACCCTTCGGCGTATCACAGCATTTTTTTTTTTTTTTTTTTTTTAATTTATTTATTTAAAATGGTAATAATTAAATACGATTTATTTATTTTTTCTCACCTAATTATAATATTTATTATTATTATTTTTTTATTATTATTATTTTTAATATAAAAGAAAGAAAGAATGAACAATAAAATTATTAAAATAAGAATAAAAAAAAGAATAGCTTATTGTACAATGATTTCTACATTGATATTTTTAATAAAAATGACCATTTTATTGCATTTTCATACATCCAGTTTATTAGAGAAAATATTTTTTCCCTAAATGGGAAGGTGTGCAGAAAGGATTCTTGCTGTTAATGGAGGAGAACAGTCCACTTGTAATCATCACTTTATTATAACTAATAACGGTTAATATTGAAATGTACCGATGTATTGTTACATATTCTTAGATTTCATTAGAATTCAGTGTAATGGGTTAAATCAGTTGTTTCAGTAGTAAAGTCAAAAACTCACTGAGTTGTTTAAAGAATCACATGGTTTTGCTCAAAGACTCACTGTATTAGGTGCAAAATATTTCTGGTTTTTCGTTAAAGCCTTAATGTGTTTTGTTCAGACTGAAAGGTTTGTTCAAAGAATCGCTATTTATTTTCATTTTTGTATTTTTTAATTTCTTTCTTGAAAATTACTGTTCATTTTTTTTTTTTTTTTTTTTTTTTCCGGGATTTTAGTTAAAAATTCACTGGCTGTTGTTCAAATGACAAATGAATATACAGAGAACGAGCGAGATTTTAGAAAGATATCAACAACGAAGTACCACGGCATTTTTTTTAGCAGTGAATTGAAATATTTAATTATTCGTATCTAACAGTTTCATTAATGAGTCTGATTTCTTTCTATATAATACTTACTTTGTTACTGAACAGAATTTTATTAATAAGTGTACACTGACAGCTCAGCATATTATTAAACAAATTAACTTACAGACATTATGAAATAAATAAATAAATATAAAAACTAAAAAGTACGTATAAGAATGTAACTGTATTTCAGAAACAGAAAAGAAACTGGAAAATACTCCAATCATAACATATTAAGCCGGTAATTAATTTATAATACAACCAATATGTCTACGTCTTCGTCTTCTTCTTTCATTCATTTATTTATTTTTTATTTTTTTTTTTTTTTTTTGTATCTCGCTATAATTTATTCACTGCATTATTTGATTTCTGCTACCATCTGAGGAAGTTCTGGACTGAATTAAAGAGCGCTGTCTAGACAATAATATAAGAATAAAAGTAAAATAATTAAATATGATATTAAATATGTAGGCGCATGACGTAGCCTTATCAAGACTCGCTCGGTGTCTGATGTATGCGTTTGTTATCAAATTCATGGAAATACCATTAGATCCTACCTCTCCCGTTTCATATTCATCGTTATAAATCTATCACTTTCTAGTCAGTGTCTATTAAGTCTTCTGGAAGTAAAACAGTTTGTATAATTAAGCCGACGCACTCCTGTAAAACCAATCTAAAGACATTAGCGAAAGCCATCACGTAAATTTTAAGCGTTGCCTGCCGGCGATAAACCCAAAATACCAGTTCTTTCTGTATTTAGAGCGCTTTCTTTGTAAAAGAAAGAGCGAGAAAAAAAAAGAAAAAAAGTATGTGTGCTTAACGATATTTTGCACTACCTATAATCAGACGCTATTAATATGTTAGTGAAGAGTAATTGCGACAGTTAGCCTAGTAATGAGAAAAGAAAATTGACAAAAATGTGTCATTATTTTTTTTTTATTAGTGTCGTTTTGTGTTAAGCTCTCTCTCTCTCTCTCTCTCTCTCTCTCTCTCTCTCTCTCTCTCTCTCTCTCTCTCTCTCTCTCTCTCTCTCTCTCTCTCTCTCAGTCTTTCCTAGAATATTTTACATTCTCTCTTTTTCTTTGTCTCGCTTGCATCTTTACCTTTGAAATTAAAAAAAGAATTTATCCATAAACCACTCATTAGCTGTATTTAAAGGCTGCTGAATGTCAAGAAACAGTTTAAGAGAATACATTATAACCTTATGATTTTTGTCTGAAATAAATTAAAGACGAGTGGAGTAAAATGCCAAAACATCAGTTGGGAAATACTTAAGAACGTCGTATAAATCAGATATATATACACGGAAGAATACACATTGAATTGTATACATCATTCTAAGGACTAACTGAACCGATTGTATTAAAAATAAAATTAAAATCTATTAAGCTGTATAAGATAAACAACAGACTAACAGAATCATACAGGACAAAACAAAGACTGACTGTACTGTATGGATAAGTGGACTGTCTTTTCAAAAAAACAACTTTCACGTCGACTTTATTATACAGCATTAAACTGTACGGAAATGTACTTTATAATTAAAGACAAGCTGTTTTCCATTAACTGGTTAGCAGGTTAGTAGGTTAGCGTGCTACGAGAGTGTCCATTGAGAAGTAATATAAAGCTGGCAAAAAACAGTGTTTTGTATGGAATATTAATTATGTACGATACAGAACAATTGTGTGAAAAACGAAGACTGTTTTGTTTGACACTGATTTCACGGTCAAAATGGACAGGGATAAAATAAGTGTGAAAACTAGGAATGGGATAATCTTTGTTTTAATTTATTTAAATGCATATATGCAGCAGGATATATACTACGAATAGCAGTAGAAGAAATAAGAATATTGTTATTAGTGATAGTTGTGTGGGAAATAGTAGTACAAGTAGTAGTAGTAGTAGTTGTGGTATTTGTAGTAGAAAGAGTCACAGTAGTAGTAGTACTGTCATCAGCAGTTAGAATAATCGTTTTTGTTTTCATTATTTTAGCAGTACAGTACTAGTAGCAATGGTAGCATTAGCAGCAACTGTGGTGACCATAGTTGTATAATATTAGTTGTAGTATCTGTAGTTGCTGTTGTAGTAAGAGCAGCAACAGCAGCAGTAACAATATCAGTAGTAGTTGTGACAACAACAACACTAGCAAAGACGTTTAATAGTAAGAGTGGCCACATGATCGGCCGAAAGAACAAAAACAGCAATAAACAAAAAAACAACAAAAAAAAATCCCTGAAAAAAACAAAAAAAAAACCCCTGAAAAAAACAAAAAAAAAACCCTGAAAAAACAACAACAAAAAACCCTGAAAAAAAAACAAAAAAACAAACAATTAGATAAATACACACCCATATATAAGTCTAGTCTCTAATCATATTCAACTCCCACTGAAATTATTAAATCCATTCACAAACACACACACAAGAAAAAAACAAGAAGAAAAAAAAAGAAGAATCAAAATTATCACCAAACCATAAAAAATCGAAACCGCAAACTATCATCGTAACTAATCGCTCTCTATCATGCAAAAATAAATAAAATGCTTTTTTTTTTTTTTTTTTTTTTTCTCTGTCCGTGAAAAGAAGATAATGAATAAAATCAGCAAAAGAAGATCGATGAATGAAAGACGATCTGAAATGAAGTACAGTGGTGATACGTCAGCAGAAAATGAAGAACCACTAACGAATATCCGTGCTTAAAAAACATACGTTTTCACTGATACGGGGCGTCGAGAGAGCAAAGAAGATGAAACAAATACATACAAGAAAAACAAAAAAACAACGTCTCTGGGAATTGCATTTTGGCCGAGTGATCGCTGAAAATAGTCAATTTTTGCCAGAGAAATCGAATGATGTTGGAATAATTCCGCTGAGCTGGCTGTTATTACAGAAGTGATAATGTTCTTCTTCTTCTTCTTCTGCTTCTTGTTCTGATTCGTAACAAGTTCTTAATCGATCTTCCATCTTGTTTATAGCCACGAGAGTTAGAAATCGCTTTCCACTCGATATAGGCAGTAATATAAACCAAGTGAGAGAAAAAATGTAAAAAAAAAAAAAAAAAAGACTATTTAGAAAAAGAAATGAGAAATATGGAGAAAGGAAAAAACATTAAGAAGGTAGATAAAAATATAAATTAATACGTCCAAAAAAAAAAATAGAAAAAAAATGGAGTTGGATAGAGAGAGAGAGAGAGAGAGAGAGAGAGAGAGAGGGGGGGGAAGACAGAAGAAATATATTGAAAAAAAAACCCAGCACGGCAGGGATATATGGAGAAGTGGCGAGAAAAAAATGCATTTTAAAAACCTTTAAAAACAGTTTACAAGAAAAAAACCAAGAGAGATAGATAGATAGATAGAGAGAGAGAGAGAGAGAGAGAGAGAGAGAGAGAGAGACAGACAGACAGACAGACAGACAGACAGACAGACAGACAAGAGAGAGAGACAGACAGACAGACAGACAGACAGATAGAGAGAGAGAGAGAATAATGAAAAAGTTAGGTTTCTAAAGAAAAAAAAAGTACTTATTAAAAAAGATAAATGAAATGAAAATAAATAAACTGAAACGACTGTAAAGAACGTAGATCTTTCAATGACCTTCAACGTGGTTTTAATGACTTCTTGGTGCCGCTGTCAAACACGGCTTCGTCTGTGGAGAGTATTAATGTCCTTGGGTCAAGATAGGCTCGCAAGACGAGTTGTATTAACACGAAATCATGTCAACTAAAATATTAACATGTTGTACAGTTTGGTGATTTTTTAATGATAGTTATCATCGATCTGTGAACACCGAAAAGGACTCGGCAATAAAATATATATATTTTTCTTTGATCTTTCAGATTAAGCGTTGATGGCATGATCATCATTTGAGCCAAGTCTCTGGAGGTTTATGTGGAGAAAAAATAAAATAATATTGTATTACAGCGAAGCAGATTTGAAAATAATAACATTCGGTATGAATATCACAGTCTGCAACTGGAGTGGGGTAGAGGGGGGATTGTCGCATTTTATAATTGTCTTACTATTCATTACTATTATTATTATTATTATTTCGTTCAGTTTTGAATGTAGCTCGAGACAAAGAAATAAATGGATAGAAAACATATTAAGTTCTTTATTTATCGTCAGATCTTTGCGTTAAGCCACATGTATAACTATCACAATATCATATCTGTTCATAAGGAGTATTTAAGAGATGGGTGACTAAATATGCGCGCGTTTGTCTATGTGTGTACATACGTACGTATGCATGCATGCCTGTATGTGTGTATGTATGTATGTACGTATGTATTTATGTATGTATGTAAGGATGTTTATATGTATTTATTTTTTGTTCAATGAGAAATCTATTTTCAACTTTCTATTCAAATAAACTGACTTTACTTTTCAGACAGTATTCTTTTGTAGATAAAAACGAATGATTTGTTATCAAAGTTATTTAGCAATAACTAACACAGTTTTTTAAAACGTCAGCGGTTGTTAAATGCCAGGGGATATATGACTTCATATATGACAGGGTTTACAGAATCTTGAATCGATTAACAGCATAACATGTACAACATTCGAATTCTACGACAGATAAATAAAAAGAAAAAAAAAAGAAAAAAAAAGAGAAGAAAATAAGAATTAAAATAATATATATTGATATATCGATGTATAAAATTACGATAATAAATTGAGTGCGAACAGCGAAATGTTATCGCTTTTAACTGTTATTCTGTTTGAATTATATATTGTTTATGTTAGTTTTAATTTGCTTTTTATTGCATCGGAATAATATTTATTTGTGCATGGTTTCGAATAACACAATTATTTTAATTAAGTATTCAGTATAAAGGATTAGTACGTCATTTCACGAAATATAATTATGATGTTCTTTATTTGCAATTACATTAATGTTATTTACATCAAAATAAAATAAAATTTCGACAGCACTCTACTTTTATAATACTTGTCGTTTACGATGTAAGATTTTTTTTTGTTATGACAGTCATCAAATAGTTGTTAAGATGGAAAATAACGATAAACGGCAAAAAATCCAATTTAACTGTGATACATATCTGTTTTAATGCCGTACCGTTCTTTTAAGTTACAGAATCGGACGTATTTCTGTTTGATCAAAACGTTCTTCTGCTGCAGTTGTTAGACTGTTTGTGCAAAAAAAAGCCTAAGTTCAGTATTACCTTGCCAAGATACAATCTGTACTTTAAAGGAAAAGGAGAACGTCAAAGAGTAAAATAAACATTTCTGATCGTCGGTGGTTTGATCCAAGAAACAACAGTTGTTTTTTCGTAAGTGTATAAATGTATTGGAAGTTAAGATGTATCAGTTAATCGGAAAGCGAATTTTCTTTTTCATGTGTGTGATCACACAAGTTTAGGACAGAAATCATAAAATTATTATCATCGTCATGCTTCTCTTAGTCATCATCGTCAAAATAATAATCTCTTTCGGTCACTGTCTATCAGCCTATCTTTCTGTCAGTCTGTCTGTCTGTCTGTCTGTCTGTGTGTCTCTTTGTCTGTCTGTCTATCTGTCTATCTAACTATGTGTATATCTGTCTCTCTCTCTCGCTCTGACTCTCTGTCTGTCTATCTGTCTCTGTTTCTCTCTGTGTGTCTATCTGTCTGTCCATCTGTCTGTCTGTCTGTCTGTCTGTCTGTCTATCCTTATCTCTCTGTCTCTCTTTCTCTGTCTATCTGTCTGTCTATCCTTATCTCTCTGTCTCTCTCTCTCGCTCTGACTCTCTGTCTGTCTGTCTATCTGTCTCTCTCTGTCTCTCTCTCACTCTGTCTATCTGTCTGTCTGTCTATCCTTATCTGTCTTTCGCACAACATTCCATGATGCCTGAAATAGGAGCCAGACGTGACGTTTTAGATCCGCATAAAAACATCGACACAGCTGCAATAAAACAGAAAGAAGAAACAAAATGATTCGCGCAATCATGCAAATCAGGAACAATCATTTCGTCGTTTTCATTTTTCCGGTTTAATGTACAGACATCACAGATCAGCGGATTACGCCGACATTACATGCAAATGTACGTCATAGGACTTTTGTGTAATTCAGAGATTTTCTTTTTATTTAGTGCACAAGTCAGGTTCAGCTCTGACTGCAATAAGCTCAGGCTACAGTAAGCTCTGACTGCAACAAGCTCGATAGCGCCAGACTCTGTTAATGATTTTGGAATACGTCAGAGCAGTATTTCACAGCTTATCACTATATCACCTGTCCGAATAAAGCTAGTGTCGTCGTATTTTATCTAATTTGCAGTTGGTTATTTGCAAAAAGTTCCACCGAACCATATGTAACTGCTTTATATATAAATACACACATACACACACACACACACACACACATACATAAAGACAGACATACGCACATAAACATGTACATACATACATACATACATACATATATACATTCATTTATACATGCATACATATATACACACATACTTAAACACACACTACACAAGCACACACACACACACACACACACACATATATATATATGTATATATACATATACCTACATGCGTATTATATACAAAGACATGTAAATACATGAAAATACATGCATACATACAAATATTCATGCTTAAACAAGTACGTTACATATTATTTATTCGTGCTGCATAAAAAACAATGCATTTGTCTTTCTATAAGCATTACCACAGATTCAAAGATTCATACTACAAAAAATACCTTGAACTCCCACATGGAAAAGAAAAATTTCAAGCAAATCCTTCAGGATAACTGTACACAATTAGTCAATAAAATGAAGGGTCTTCGTTTTATTTCTTGATACTCATAACACAGAAAACACATTAAAAGAAAGAAGAAACGAATTAAACGAAAGAAAAAAAAAATCCATTTGTGATTACTATTCTTTGAAAAACGTTCTTTGTTATGACCTACAGATGAATGATTTAATGCCATTTTGAGAATTAAAAGGACGAAGCGTTGTCTGAGCTGTAAAAACGTGATCACTTAGTCACGTTTTGCTACGTTTGTGCTGACACGTTCTCGAACTCAAAACAAAAACTTCACAAGAACTTCAGCTGGAACCAAGTAATGGTGTTCTGAAGACCGCTGACATGTCTCTTTTTGATATCGAATAATGTATTCGATTGAAGAGTGACGCAAATTCCAAACTTTTATCATACTGATGAAAAACATTACCATGCTTGTGTTATTCTTTAAAACGATAAACATGAAACTATTGGGTTTTTTTTTTTTTTTTTTTTTTTGCCCATATTGTCTTATTTGGACTTGTAGAGGAAAAAAGAATAGATAGGATCACAACAAAAATAAATAAAAAAAAATAAATAAAAAAATAATCCTTCAGACTTTTATCAGCATTTTAAAAATAAAAATACGTCAGTAATTAATTCTGAAGACTAAAATATCTTGCAGTTAGATTTGAAGTCAGAATTCATGCTGTTTTAAGGTTCTTTGATTATTAATTTTTAAAAAACGAAACAAAGGAAAAAAATAACTCTTAAAAGCGGAATCCATGCCGCTCTAAAGGTTTTGAATTTTAAAATATGATTTCTGTAACTTAACACGACATTCAAAACTTAGTTCTTCATGCCATAAAGTCAATAATAAAGATGAAAAGGAAAACGTATTCTGAGTGTTTGTACTGCTAATTCAATACACAGAGTTGTTCTGTATAAGGTTCTGGAACCAATGAAAGCAGTATTTCTTCATTATATCCAACAAATATAATTAGTCGTATTACCTAATATGATTTTCAGTATGTCTAAATAGTAAATTATGGCTACACATGTTTTTTGTTTTTTTTTCTAATATCACGCGCTAAGAAAACAATGAGATTTAAGTCTTTGTTACAGTTATGATTTCCTACTTCTGTTCAGTTATGCTTAACTTATATCAATCTTTATCTGAGTTATCTCGACCAGCTAAAAACATTCCTATGTTATCTCTTAATTCTCTAAGCTCTTTCGTGAAAAGAAATGGTTTCCAAGTCTTGCCGGTTTAAATGCATCAAATTTCGGTGATTTCCATTCCATCCAGTACTGTAGAAATGCCCGTCTACGTGTTTTCTATCGCGAGACGCATACAATGGCCCCAGTTATTGACCATAGACTACTGGTTACATTAACCAAAGGTTTGATGCCATAATTATACCTAGATTTTATTATGGAAAATACTTCATACTTCTTTTGTTATTTTTTTCCCTTCTGTTTTTGTTGTTTTGCTGTGTTTAATATCCTACATCAAAAAAAAAAAAAAAAAAAAAAAAAAAAAAAACAAAAAAACCAAACACATTATGTTTCTTAAACTCTTAATAAAATCTTCTCCATGTGTGTGTGTGTGGCTAGGTGTGAAACAGGTAATAAGATTTTTATACAGTTCTGATATTTATCAATGTCATATCGTTTTGGCACCGGAACGTGTTCAAATGTAGGTCCACGTCGTCGTGTTTGGCAGACGTCGGCAACGTGTTTAGATACGACAACAAAAATGAGTTAAAATAAATAAACTGCCAACATGGTTTACCGAATCAGACCAAGAAACAAACCCAAAGCTCAGATCAGACATTGGAAAATGAAAGTCGACTAACAGCGCGATATTAAAATGTTACGACAGTTTGCCTTTGTGTTTCATTTGTTTTCTTATTTTCTTTTTATTCTCATTTTATTATTATTATTGTGTCTTATCAGCGCGAAATTAAACTTTGACCATGGTTTTCCTTTGTATTTCATGTGTTTTCTTGTTTCTTTTTTATTGTTATTTTTTTTTGTTTTATTATTTTATCTTCCTTGTCGGAGTGTTTCCATTGTCTGTTATTGCTTCTCTCTGATTCATTTTGGAAAACAATTTCGTTTTTGTTCTGTAACTGTTATAAAGGGAAGTTCAGTCTGGTACAAGATAAAAATCTATACCTGTCTTTTCTGAACTGTTGTATTTATTGTTCTGTTTATCATACAGACAGTATTATTCAGAAATAACTGGTAGTATTCTTAAATAGATTACATACCTGAATTAATTTATATTTCATTAATTTGTATCTGGATTGATCGATTGATAGTGAGTGTTGTTGAAATAAATTTTTTGTTATTATTAATATTTTAGAGATAATAGCAAATAGGATAAAGGTAACACTTTATTTAAAAGAAATAATTTGCATAGTTTTATTTATTTATTTATTTATTTATTTATTTATTTATTTATTTATTTATTTATTTATTTATTTATTTATTTATTATTATTATTATTATTATTATTATTTTATTTTGTTTGTTTCTCTTTTGTCTGGTTAGATTATTTTAGTTTTCATTCGTTATTTTATTTATTTATTTATCTATCTCTGTCTGACTATCTATCTGTCTATCTATCTCTGTATTTATTTATATTGCAAACCATTTGTTTCTGTTTTATGTTTATCTTATGCTATGCTATGATGTGATATGCAATGCTATACGATATTATTTATCAGTGCATTTACTACGAGAGAGAGAGGAAGGAAAAACAAAAAAGAAACACAAAATGTAAAACGTTCAATTTTCTTCTGCATTAGTGTTTTAGAAAGTTCACATTTACGACTGCATTATCTGGTCAGCGAACGGGTTTGACATTTCTTGTGAACAAAAACTATAAACTGAAACCTTAATGAATCTCGTACTGAAGCCTTTGAGAGTTTCACGTTATTTCTATAATTCAGTTAAGCTTCAAACTGAAACTGTAAAACATCCATTCCGGGAAGTGAGAACCATTTCAGCGTAAATGACCTTAAATGGTTTGTTGACTTTTTTTTTCTTTTCTTTTTTTTTTCTTTTTCTTTGCTACTTATAGCCTACAGAAGCAACGTCATAAAAATCTCATGAATATTAATGAGGAAATGAAATCGCAACTTTTCTAATCAGGAGTGTTTGCCGATAAAAATCACGAAAATAACCATAGTATGAAACATTATTATTGAATTTCAAAAAAACAAAAAAAAAAAAAAAAAAAACAAAGGAAAGAAAAACAACATAAGAAAGAAAAAAACAACAACAACAACATGAAAATAAAACTAAAACGTGTGCTACATCGCTTTTAAATATACCCATAACAATTAACGTTGCTTCGCATAACCTTTTAAACGTTACAAACGTAACTATGAACTAACAGATCAAACACAGCCAGTCCCAGAAGAGACAGAACGCCGAGTTCTAATTAACTTTACGTCTGTGATCTTTTGTTGTTGCTTCATCCTTGATGAAATGCTAACATTTTCATACGACACCCACCTCACGTTTCAGAGGGAAAAACACGAACATCTCTGATTACTGACAGTCGTTCAGGACAGAAGGTGTAGGTGGACTGAAGTCTCTGGTGATGGATAGTTTCAGATTCTGACTAGGCAAATCTCTTGTTAAATCACACTTGCGTTCACTTGAGAAGTTAATTGTCCTGTTCTGCTACTTCATTAGTTCGTTAGTTAGTCGCTCAGTACTTCAGTAAGTAAAGTGATCAGTCAAAGTCGGTCGGTATTATAACATCAGTAAATCAGTCAGTTGGTCAAACAGTCAGTCAGTCAGATAGTCAGTCAAACAGTCAATCAGATATAGTCAAACAGTCAAACAGTCAATCAGATAGAGTCAGTCAAATAGTCAATCAAATGGAGTCAAACAGTCAAACAATCAATAAGATAGTGAGAGTCAAACAGTCAATAAGACAGAGTCAGTCAAACAGTCAATCAGATGTAGTCAAACAGTCAAACAGTCAATAAGATAGAGTCAAACAGTCAGACAGTCAAACAGTCAGTCAGTCACCCAGTCAGGGAATCAATCAGTCAGTCAAACGTACGATCTGTGATTCGTTCATTCAGTGAGTTAGTCATTCGAACACGCGGACAGACGCAGACTCGGAGAATGAGTTAGTAAGTCACTGGTTTACTCAGTCAGACAAACTGACAATCAGTCAGTCAATCAATCAGTTACTGAAAAAAAAAAAAAAAAGTTGTCAGTCAGACAGACACAGGAATACAGGCACTGACATATCTGCCTCTATGAACATCCATTTCTTAAAACAAAGCACACAATTTCAGAACAAAAGTTGTTTAGATCATTTAAAACTATCATTAATTTAATTTATTTTCATTATTATTATTATTATTATTATTATTATTATTATTATTATTATTATTATTATTTTTTTTTTTTTTTTTTTTTTTATAAACTAAATCTGAATCTCAAAGAAAATTAAATTTAACTACGGATTATTTCTGAGAACTAATTGTTGCTATTATCTTTGTTATTACGGTTATCATCGTCATTATTATTAGTACTGCGGTGTTTGATTCTTCATCTTATTATTATTTTTTTTGTTGTATAATAATAATAAGAAGAAGAATAAGAATAATTATTATTATTATTATTATTATTATTATTATTATTATTATTATTATTATTATTATTATCATCATCATCATTATTTAGAAGATGCAACAAAATACAAGAAAAGACAAACATGAATGACATTGTTTATTGTTATAATTAAAACCCTGTACATCATGATTCATATAAACATGCACATTTTTGTCAAAATACATAATATATAACATATTCATATATACAAACATGCAGATTACAATTTGGGTTTGCTTTTATAAATAAATAAATAAATAAATAAATAAATAAATAAATAAATAAATAAATAAACAAAAAAAACAAGTACACACACATATATTACGTGACACTGTATCAGTAGACAATTAGTTCATCTTTTAACTGAAAGAATATTCGCACTAAATCCAGGTTTGTTCATCTAAATTATGATGATTTGATTAAGCGAGAAATTATCAAAAACAGATAATTAAATGCAACCTTTTAGGTTAAGAGTACCTGCCAGCCATGGATTGTTGGCAATATTCGCAGAATTAATGAAGTTTTAATGTAAAAATAAAGTAACAGCTAAAAATAAGCGGCAGTAAACTGGAGTTATCATTCATCGTGTTCTGATTTCTTTGTTGTTGTTTTTTTTTAATTTTAATTTTATTTGCTTTCTTTTTTAACATCCTTTTTTTAACATTACAAATATCTTTATTCCATAATTTACTGCTCATATTTCATATTTTCTTTCTTTTAATGAAAAAACTCAAATAAAATAAAATAAAAATAGATGCTCGTTATTTTAAGAAAGCACGGTGCCTTGAAGTCGGGTCCAAACTGTTTGCTGACAGAATTAATAGCCTTAACTAAATTTTATTTTCTTTCGAGAAAAAAAAAAAACACAACCCAAATAACCTTTATGTTTCATTTCATTCTGTGTTATTCTTCAGAAAACCTTAGATCCTGATAATTCGTAAAAGCTATGAAATAATAAAATTATTAAAGCAGGATTTGAAACCGTTTGCCAAAAACGAAATCAGTGTGCCAAATGAAAAGAGAATTTAACTTAGATTTGACAAGGCTGTTTGTTCACAGACTCTGATTGCAAAATTTAAATATTTGATGAGATTTTGTTCCTGTTATTCTCGAGAAAGCTGCAGTTAAGTTAAGGTCAAACTAATTAAATCTGGAAATGAAATAAAGAAACTATTTATGTGCGCTGTTGATATATGTGGAATTTCTTTCCTAAGACTGAATTTGATTTGTTTGCTGTTGCAAAATGAATTTAACAATAAAATCTGAAACACACACGCACGCACGCATATTCATATAGACAATTTGTATGTATGTACGAATGCTTATATGTATGTATGTATGTTTGTCTGTGCTGTTGTTACTGCCGTTTTGGGAGGTTGCCTTTGTTTTAGTAGTAGTAGTAGTAGTAATAGCCGTATGAATGTATGTATATATGTATGTCTGTATGTAAGTATATATGTATATATGTATGTATGTATGTATATAAGTATATATGTATTTATTATGAATGTATGTATGCATATATGTATGTATGTATGCATATATGTATGTATGTATGTATATGTATATATGTATTTTGTATGTATGTATGTATGTATGTTGTGTGTATGTATGTATGTTTGGGACGTTATATATAACAAACCGTTTCTCTAAGAATTTCCAGCACAGACAAATTCAGTGCCACAGAAAGATAGCAAAGCTGTCAGTAGGTAAACAAGCGAATTTGAAATACTGAACACGATATTTCGATATCTCGAAATTTCAGTCCATGTGTTTCGCGTAAGAGAATGAGATGGACAAGAATCAAATGAATAGTGTAATACATATGTTTAATACAGATACACATAGATTATATAGAGAATACATTAGTTACAGGTATGCAAAAACCGCTACGGGAATTTGCAACAATGATATATATAAATACAAGGAAATGAAATGAATATGCAAATTAATGAATTTGATAAATACTTAAATTAATGCGACTGATGAAATATTTTAAATTAACGCATTGATAAAATATTTAAACTGACACACTGAATAGAATATTCAAAATAAGACAATGATAGATTATGTAAATTAACACACTGACGGAATATTAAAATTAACACAGTGGCAGAATATTTAAATTAAACACAATGATAGAATATTTAAATCTGGTTACGGTAATCTGAAGTCTCGAGAACATACAAGGCAAAATCCAATCATTCTACATCATAATAAAAATTATGGAGAAACAAATATGTATAGTCATAAATATGCATTGACATGCATATTATTTGTAAATACTAATAATGTTCTTATATGTGCGTTCATAGTGCAGTACTGTACAAAAACAATAATAATGAAAAAAAAGATGTTCTATGTATTGTTGTTTCGATTATATTGTCTTTACGATTACCGCTGTTTTCTTTTTCTGTTTAGTAGTAGTAGTAGTAGTAGTAGTAGTAGTAGTAGGTAATAGTAGTAGTAGTAGTAGTTGTAGAAATAATAACCATTATCGTTGTTATCGTAATTTTGTTATTATTATTATTGTTGCTGTTGTTGTTGTCGTCGTTGTTTTCATTGCTATTATGTAAGCATAAAAAGCAGTGTTCTGTCGGTTAGGCTTTCGTTACCCTGATGTACAAATTGCTTACCCGTACAAATCTTTAAAGCATGCTGCTAGAAAATTATTGACAAAAAAAAAAAAAAAAAAAGAAAAAAAAAAGATAAAAAAAGGGAAAAAAAGAAAAGATTTATATGCTAAGTTGTAACTTGAGATCGAAGATTTTTGATAATAATAATAATAATAATAATAATAATAATAATAATAATAATAATGGTAATTAAGCATCTCCAGTTTTACGTGAATTGTGAATTATTGCTGTTTTAAATTTAAACTTCTGTCATTATGAATATATCATATTTTCCTTTTTCATTTAATGTCTTAACTAATATTTTGAAATTATTCAAGAACAGTTTGGCTTTGACATTTTTATCCCTTATTCTGAGTTCCGTGTCTATGTTAATCGAAGATCTACGGTTTTGTGTCAGTATTGAGGGGAGGGTTGCGCAAAATTTCGAAGAATTACGACATTAAAAAAACATAATTTTCTTTTAATGTAACTTTAATAGTTTGCAATATTTGAGTCAAGTTAAGATATGATTAATGAAACATGCTGAAGTAATATTCTTGCTTTTAGTGGCAGGCAAAATGCCATTTACCTATTTATTCCCACTCAGATGTCTGGTTTTTTCGATACTCCCGATATCTCTTCGCAAGTAAAGATATATCGAAGTAACATCTGCCTGCCTTCAAACATCTTTAGAAAAGTGTTTGTGAGCAGGATTTTTTTGTTCTTCAGTCATTTAGAATATGATGTTAATATCTGTTAATTATCATTTAGGTAATTTAGGCTAATTGTTTTTAACTTGTGTGTGTGTGTGTGTGTGTGTGTGTGTGTGTTTTAATTGTTTATTTGGGCAACTTGTTTTTAATTAGTTTTCTTTGGAGTTTTCTGAGGAGTGGAGGATAAATGTTCTTTATTTCAGCTGATGTTATGTTGTTTTTCAGAAATTATACATACAATTTTGTGTCACAGTCTTATGACACGAATACAAAATTATGTTTACATATTAAACTGAAAACGGATATTATATATGCACGACAACACATCAAATAATTATACAGTTTTGACTATGAGATGCATCACTTCTGAGGAACACAACCAAACACTCACTGGTAGCGAAGTCAGATGACAATTCTGTGCTCAAGATGAATTAACGAAACACAAACTAAACTCGTATCACGATTATCGATATACGTATTATCTGAAAAATATGTAGTGAATGCCTTTACATCTTCATTTTATTCAGTTCTTCTTCAGTAAATTCGGTTTTTACCAATGCCATGCAAGGAGGTAATCATTTTGAGAAATTCTGGATCTCCCATAGAAAGATTAGTAACTTACGCCTTTTCAGTTCTTCACGTAAAACAACAGTAACGTATCCACAGACGAAACCAAATATGGTACAAGTCTGCCAACAAAGAAATGATACCGTGCTGAACAGAACTTTCGCAAATTATGTCCACGATAAGCATACTTGGATTTGTCTCTAACGATAGCATTTTAAATTAATACCCAAACCCATATAAATAAAGGTCACGCAAATCAGGTCAATACGAAGTAGTAAAAAAAAGTCAACTATATTTTAGGTATGTACACTATAAACCATTTACTCATTCGAGGTGTCCATCTCTTTGCTGGCAACATCACTTCGCACTCTGCATAGACGCATCTCATAGACTTTAACCATTCTAAACCTTTCAGCCGTCTTCCTCGAATCTTACCATCAACAACAGTCAAAACGTATCATTTCACATTTCATTTCACCGTCTTCACACGCCTTTCTTCAAATTCTTCTCTGTTCAGAAGAAGAAGAAGAAAAAAAATTAAAAGCCCGCTTTTTTCACCATGCAAAATTTGTGCTGTAATTTTTCTGCTTATCTCGCCAAAGACTGCAAACAGGAATGTTTTAGAAAAAAAAAAATAGAAAAAAAAAATGATGGAAGATCCAAATCTTCATCCCAAATAGCTGGTCGTCTGTATTTTACGTCCCGACTAAGTGAAAATCGTTGAAGAAAGTCCTCCATATAGCGAAACACAACTGTACAAAGAGTAAAGAATTTAGTCTGAGGTAAAATACACCACCACTGTTGAGATAGCTTGAACTATTCGTTTCACCGACGATCGCATCTGAAACAGATAAGAAGAAAAAAAAACACAAAACAGAAATTATCGGTATTCTATTTCAACTTTTTTCAAAACTTGGCTGTTGCAAAGCCATAAAGTATTGACTGTGACAAACAGCTAAAAATGACTTGTTTTATTATCTAAATAATTACAAAGCAGGTAATAATAATTGAAGCGAGACAACTGATGTGAGATTTTATTACAATAATTATTTGTAATTTGTGTACATCTATATATATCTAATGTCTGTTTCTATCTAAATATCAATATGTGTCTAATATCTATATCTGTCCAACTATATACACACATAAACACAGACATACACAAACACACATACACACATAATGTTGGGGTTTGTACAACATTTTACTGCTTTTATGACAATGTCATCACCTCTTTCTCACACAAGTTAATATGAAGAATAGATACACAGTGCACCTGTCTTGTGTGATAACCTAGGGGCCGAGCAAAATCATAATAAACATAAGGTACATTTATGTTTCAAAAATATTGCGTTTGAAACCTAAATAGAGATCCGATTTGTGCCAACCCCGCCATCATTTCGACCTCAAAAGTGCCGCTAAATAAAAATATTCGTGTTGAATGTTTGAATTATCATAATTATGTATCAAATGGTTTGAACTCGCACAGTTTGTAGGCTGTTGTGATTCTACAAAACCAACATCCCTGCATGCACAGTGCATTGCAGGAAATGAGCGATGCAGTCTTTAAAAATGACTTGTAGGCTAAAGCTTCCGTACAAAAACAAATTATTTATTTTTTAGAGAAAACAAATCCAGATCGGTAAACCTGTCCCCTGATCTAAGCGATAAAGCTATTGAAATAAAATCTGGACTGTGAAAAGCGTCCATACATCGTAAGTACCTTCTCATTTCCAGGTCCGTTAAAGGTACCAGGTACCACTGTATACGTTTTGTTAGAAATTATAAAACTGGAACCAACATTCTACTTAAATCCGATAAACCACTGAAGACAGTGACTTTGGTTCAATCACATAATCAGTAACAAAAATAAATTCTTCATTTTCTTCTGTTTTTTCGTTTAATTACCGTAGCCTGTTGCCACAATCAGAATCCTTCATACATTTTTCATGACACCTGGCCGTGCTGGTCATTGTACTTTTAACCTCGGTCATTCAATCATACATTTGAGACTGGCGGTGCTGCAAACACTAGTAACTTACCTCGCGTGTTTAGGATGCTGTTGACCGCTTATTTACGTCTTAATAAAGACGTAATTGAGATTTATCTTTGCAATCAAAGGTTAAACGTGAAACAAACATGAATGGTGAGGAATTTATATGCTTTTCAAAAAAACAAAACAAAAAAACGTGGTAGCATTTAATAGCCGTTGGCTTCAATTTGCGTTTGATAGTAAAACTGACGTAGATATGGACTTTCTTATTATTACAAGATATCAGACTAGCTTGTGCACAAAATGAGTATATCTACATTGAATTAAAAAAAGAAGAAAAAGTGTATTAGTTAACAGTCGATTAACGATAATAAATTGTAGCTGATTGAGAGTAATTATGTTTATCAGAAATACAACGGTTTTTTTTTTTATTATTATTATTTTTAACATATTTTATTTATTTATTTATTTATTTATTTATTTATTTATTTATTTATTTATTTTAATTTTTTATTATTATTATTTTTAACATATTTTATTTATTTATTTTAATTTTTTATTATTATTATTTTTAACATATTTTATTTATTTATTTTAATTTTTTATTATTTTTAACATGTTTTTCAAATTCGTGTAAAATTTTTGACTTTGTGACATTTGGAGCTTATAAACAGTATCTCCCTATAACATACAAACAATTTAATTCATTTTTGTTTTACTTCTTTCATCATTTCTTTCGCTCAGTGTTCTTATTCATTGTTTATATATCGTCATCACCATCTGTTTCTTGCACACCTTTTCATTAGTCTTGGAATTCCTTGTTATTGTCGTTGTCATTGCTACTGTCAATATTTCGTCTTCTGTAACAGTTTTGCTATTTAATATTAAACTGTGGGGTTTTTTCCTTTTCTTTCGGCTTCTCATTATAATATAAACTCTCGCATGGTTTCATATTGTTGCGAAAATGCTTTCCAACTGGAATTTACCAATTACGTACAAGACGTATAAAACAGAGACCTGAAAACTGACTTGATCGAGTTGGATGTTAGTCAGTGATCCGCAAATGCGACTGAACTGAGCCAATACTCGTGAGGTTTCCGTGGGAAACTTTCTAGATTTTAATAAAGTGAAGTGATATAAAATTTGAAGTATGAGACTGGAAGGTAAATATTTCCAAGTTTTATATGCAATTTTTGTTAAAGGAATCATAGCAATTCTTTTGTCTCCTGGGGCTCAGTCAACTGGGAAACGTCATGTATAAGATATTCGTAAACATTTTATAATATGTATACTCCAAACAACCGTACAAAAAAATAATAATAATAATAATAATAATAAATAAATCAAACAAAAAATAAAAATAAATAAATAAATTCAGCGAAAAATAACAAGAACAGCTGTTTGCTACACGAGCAATCTAAAAGTTTTTGTAAAAGAGAAAAGACGAACTAATAGGATCGATAGCCTGAACTGGGAAAAAACAGCGCAGAATTCCACACCAAAGGAGTGAGATCTATCCCGAGATAATATTAACATGTTGAATCCAAAGCCGTTTAACAAAATTAGTCAGGAAATGCACGTACGAACTGTGAATGAAATTTTCTCTATTATATTACGTTGAAGGAGTTTAGCATAACTGTATGAACATTTGGTAACTGAGGTTTAACTAATGTAATTAAAATACAAGAAAAGAAATTGGGTTGAAGTGATATTGTAGAAAATGTTTCTGATAAGATAGTGCTGAATATATGATAATGTTCGAACTTTTACTTTTTTAAACGGACACTAGCACAAACACATTAAAATTGTTATATCAGTTATACACACAAACACACACATACATGCATATATACATACATACATACATACATACATACATACATACATACATATATACATTTATACTACGTGCGTATATACATACATATATATACATATATATATATACATACAGATATACATACCTACATATATAAAATTGCATTTATACATACATACATACATGCATACACACTTATGTAGGTTCGTACATACTGATTTGCATACATACATGTAGAGAATGGAGAGGGATTCAGAGGCAGAGACTGAGAGGTAAATGGCAAGATAAAGCAGAGAGAGAGAGAGAGAGAGAGAGAGAGAGAGAGAGAGAGAGAGAGAGAGAGAGAGAGAGAGAGAGAGAGAGAGACAGAGACAGAAACAGACAGAGAGAGATCGTGACAGATAGAGAGACAGACAGACTGACAGACAGATATATATATATATGTGTGTATATATATACAGTGAGAGAGAGAGACAGAGAGAGACAGAGAGAGAGAGAAAGAGAGAGAGAGATAGAGAGAGAGAAGAGACAGAGAGAGAGAGAGAGAGAGAGAGAGAGAGAGAGAGAGAGAGAGAGAGAGAGAGAGAGAGAGAGAGAGAGAGAGAGTATAAAAAAAACTTACCACGCCTGACATTGTATGTTCCAGCTGAAAAGTAATAAAAAGAAGATAAAAATAATCATTAACTTTAAACGTTTCTTTCTCATTTTTTAAACACTTCGTTACTTAAGCCATCAGTCAGTAAACAATTTAATCAAGAGAAAAAACAATTTTCAATTTGTTTCCTTAGTGTTTCTTGAGATTACCAAATAGAGATCTTCTTTTCTATCTTTTTTTAAAAATGTTTTCTTCTTCAAATGCTAAATGATATGCGTTTTACTTTTGGCTTTTCTTTTTCTTTTGTCATTTCTATTTCTTCTTATTATTTTTCTTCTTTTTTTTTCCCCTCAGTTTTAAAATATTACATTTTGATATATTTTACTTTTCTTATTTTTTTTTATTTATAGTGTTTATTACGTGATAAATATAAGTTTCAAACAAACCTGACAGTTCTCAATATATTTGATGAACTACCGGCTTAATTTATTATTCTCGTTAAACTGGAAAGGAATCTGTTTTGCTAGACAAGAGGAATATATACATACACAAATACATTTCTTTTTCTTTTCTTTCGTTTTTTCTTTTTTTAAATTTTGTTCTGGAGAAAAGATTACAAATAGGATACACGTGTTTGAAGATTAGATTCAAATGTGTGCGTTAATAATATTCTTTAAACGTTAAGTAATGACTTGTGGAAATAGTTTGCAGATATAGAGATACAGGTATACAAAAATAACATACGTATGCTTGTGTATACACTTAATTCGCTATTAAATACATGGGTAAATAAACATTACCGCATGATGTTGAAAATAAGAACAAACACTTTAGCAAGAAATTAATAATAATAATAATAATAATAATAATAATAATAATAATAATAATAATAATCATGATCATAATCATAACCATAATAATAAATAAATAAATAAACATATAAAAATATATACATTATTTTATAAATAATTAAATGCTACGTGACTAGATAACGCTAACATTACATAAAACAAGTTTGTGAGGGTTTGTTTCGAAGACATATTTACTGATATAACTGTCAAGTCACACACACTGTCATGTTACACACACTGTCATTTTACACACACTGTCATTTTACACACACTGTCATGTTACACACACTGTCATTTTACACACAGTCATGTTAAACACACTGTCACGTTACACACAGTATCACATTACACACATTGTCATGTTACACACTGTCATGTTACACCCACTGTCAAGTGACACACACACTGTCACGTTACACCCACTGTCAAGTCACACACACACTGTCACGTTACACACACTGTCACGTCCTTACCGTTTAGAACATTAACCCTTGTGCTTGTGACCTGCTGGTCGGATGTTCGGCAGACGTACGTGCCAGCGTCCGAAAGCTTGGAGTCGTTAATTTCCAAAATGCTAACTATTGTTTTTGTGTTTATAGACACGAACTTCCTGATGTAAACTTTCTTGGAAAACTCCGTCGTCAGCTTGTTTCCGTTCTTGAACCAGTCGAGGTCCTCGGGCGGGTACTCTCTGCCAGTGGCGTTACACTTGAGAAAAATGCGTTCTCCCTTCTCGACGAAGTTCTTGCCCGTTATTCTTATATCTGAGAGAAACAGAAAGTGAAAATGTTTTACGTTAATAATATTCGTTATGTGGATCATTTGTATTTATTAATTTTTTTGTTGTTTTTGTTGTTTTTTTGCTTTTGGTTGTTTTTTCTGTTGGGTTTTTTGTTGTTGTTTTCTTTCTGGTTTTTTTTTTTTTTTTTTTTTTTTTTTTTTTTTGAGGGTTTGGGTGGGTTTTTTGGGGGGTTATTGTGTTTTTTCTTAAAAAACCACATTCTGTCAGTTTTATGGTTCTTTTCGCTTCATGTATCTTTGTGACAGTAAATAATTATGTTATGTTCAGAAATGTATTTACACAATATTATGTTAGAAAACTGCTTGTAAGAAAAATATGAGACGTAGACTTGAGACGGGGGAAAGAGACAAACAAATGGTTGGAAACCGAGGATGAAACGTTCCTTTGAAGAGTACCTGAAGCCATAGCTGATTAAATATTAAAATATTAAAATGAGGTTTCAATAAAATGTATTAATTAGTATATTATTATTGTTGTTATTGTTATTATTATTATTATTATTATCATCAGTGATAGTATTAGTATTAGTGGTAACAGCAGTATTAAATTAATATTGTTATTGTTGATGTTTGATGTTGTTGTTAATGTCGTTATCATAATGACCATGATCATTATCACAATTACCACATAAAATATATATATTCAGATATTTAATAAAAGGGAATCTAGTTCCACTACCACAATGGGAAGGTAATATCTAAATAAATAAACAAATATATAAATAACCAAATAAACAAGAAATATTAAATGCAATACGATAGATACATGCATGTTTTCAAGTAACAGCTACAGATACAGTTATGTAATAATTTTTATTATACATATTATGCGTTAAGATTGATCCATTACAAAATACTGTACTATCTAATTATTCGTATAACTGAATAGTTTTTATTATTATTATTATTATTATTATTATTATTATTATTATTATTATTATTATTATTATTATTATTATTATTATTAAGGAAGAAAAGGAAAAAAGACAAATAAAAACAAAATTAGAAAAAAAAATGTTAGATAAAAATAATGTTAAATATGCAGAAGAATTTTGAGAAAGAATATCTTTATTCCTTTCATGATAAAATGTCACAAAATGTCATTCGAAAAGGGAAAAATGAGAAACGATAAAGTCAAATACAGCAGCAGTATAACTCATTGGGTAAGTGAACACTAAATATTTTGGAACGTCTTAAGGAAAAGAAAAAAAGTACTAACACATGATTAAATAAAGTCTACAGCGACTAACCGATAAACAGCAGATTAAATGTTTGCGAACAGTTTTCCTAATATTTTACTAACATGAATAAACAAAACAGAAGTAAGCAAAAGAAATGATGTTGAACTAAATATCTATTTTAATATTAAAAATTTAAACTGATTGGAATGGTAATCAAAATCAGACGAGGTCAGTTTTATTCTAAATGCTGTGCAGTATATAGTATTCACTTGATAACGTCATAATTAATATGACGTAGAATATTCCGAAAAAAAAACAATTACATGGATTAAAAAAAAAAAAAATAAATAAATAAAATGGGAGTGCTGAATAATGAAAATTAAAATAATAATCATAATATCCGTGTCTAGGTAAGGAAGAAAAAAAAGATATATATATATATATATATAAGCCAGTAATTTCACAAAATGAAGCAACATTTAGGCTGGAGGAAACATTGACGAAAACGAAGACAAACAGAATATCGAAACTGAAATTGTCACATCGCTTGAAAACTATAATTTTACCAAATAATTCGTATTTTGGCGGTGATCTTTGAACATCTGAAATATAAAATGTGTTACAGTACTTTGAAGGTGTTGATATTGTCGTCACATTACTAAGAAACAGTTGTAAATCGTGTTTCAAATTTTCTTCAAAAAAAAAAAAAAAAAAAAATTGTGCTTTTTATTAGCGTGAAATATGTCAGGAATTAGAAGGTACTACTAAAAAATGCATTTAAATAAAGAACAAAGTTTTGGAAACATTATCACTAACGCTGTTTCTTAATGAGGTGACGATATATTTTGGTTAACCAAATTTAAAGCTAAAATAACTTGTTGTTAATAACATCATTTAGTCTTTGTTAATTCAAAATGTAAAGATAATGTATTATTCGTTAATTAAATCTGAGATATTAAAAGTGAACGGCAATAATAATAATAATAATAATAATAATAATAATAACCAGTATAGTAATATAATAGTAGTAGTATTAGCAGCAGTAGCAGTAGTAAGAGTAGTTTTAGTATTAGTAGTAGTAGTAGTAGTAGTGGTGGTGGTGGTGGTGGTGATGGTTGTGGTAGTAGTAGAAGTAGTAGTAGATGTAGTACAAGTGGCAGTGGTAGTGGTAGTAGTAGTGGTTGTTGTAATAGTGATGGTAGTGGTGGTAATAGTAATAGTAAAAGAAGTAATAGTATTAGTAATTAAAACAATAGTTTTGATAGTTATCTGATTACTTTGTTACATAATTTTATCAAGAGACATAATATTATTACGTTCAGTATTACAGACACCTTGGTATCGAGTACTGGTATATTTTCTACAGTCGCTAGATTTCTGTGCGCGCGTGAGTCTGTATTTCTGTGAGTGTGCTTGTGAGTGCACCTCTTTTGCGTACTTATTGGCATATCAATCGGCTCTATTATCAGTATATTTAATAAAAGGATTTTAAGTGTTGTGAGTCTACGAGGAATGCTGTTGTTTTCTGAAATAACTTTATCAGACAATTGGGTGCTGTTTGTACAAATGCTGATAATTTTTATTACGCAGTATTTATTTTTTTAATCAAAATCATAAGGTCATAATTGCTATTTAAGTGAACACAATTAATTTTCGAGTAAACAGTGTCTTTTCCTGTTATTGGTTCATTTCTAAATGTACTTTTAAAAGAGATAAAGGTTAATTTAAAAAAAAAAAAAGGAAGGACACACATTTCAGACTGTATCGTTTTCTACACAGCTAATCTTTTCATAACCGTTTGTTTTGTCCGCATCGTTCTAAGATCAAATCTAAGCATTATAAATACAGATTAAATAATCTAATACATTTGGAATATTATTATTGTTTTTTCTGTTGTTGTTTCTTTCTTAGATTTAGAACAGTATTTTATAGGATCTTTAAAAATTACACCAACGAAACTGAAATATTTCTGCTGTGTCTACAGGCCAAAAAACCCCAGATACCTATATGAACACAGAAAGTAGCTCATTTTCTTTTGATCCAGTTGGTTGGATAACTTTTGAATGATGTGATATTAATTTTATAGCATAAGAGTACGAACCTGACATTAACATACTGAACTAGCATTGGAATCATGGTTTATCACTTCCAAAGGCTGTGACATTGTTACGATAAAATAATTGATGCAAAACCATGTGGATAAATATGTCTCTGCAGAATTAGCGATTCTGCAGCGGGACCGTGGTTCGAACCCAGTACTGTCGATGCACTGTCTTCCTCAAGTTGACAGAACCACAGCTACTGCCGAGTTTTGAGAGCGACGTCTGTGATTAAGTAATTATTTAGCGACTGACTGACGCCCAGGCGTTTTAATCGACAGGTTAATTTCCATCCTCCGCGAGATAAGTCAATTTGTAGGTTTCCAGCGACTGTTAACTTTCTTTGGAGGAAATGATCTCGGAATGCAACGTCTTCGTCGCAAACCTGCATCTGCCGAAAGGAGCGGTCGAGCGAGCTGCAAGTTCAATTAGTGTGTGCACATTTAAAACTGATTATTCACCTCAGCGATTTGGTAATTAATCAACGCTGTGCTTTGTGCCTCGTGCAAGTAAGCACGTTTTACACGTGTCCTGCAGAACACGTGCTGTCCTGATAGTGCAATTGAACGGCGGGTGTTCGTTATGATTATATAACAGTAACGTGTGTAATCTTGTTTTGTTGTTTTTTGACTTTTTTCGAGGGGGTGGAGTACGTGTGTGATAGTCACGTGTCGCTGAATTCGACCCTGTTATGTGTTTTAGTTGGAACTGAAATGTATTTTTTCGATAAGGAAGTACGCGGCAAAGTGAACCAAGATTAGATTTTTTTTTTTTTTTCCAGTGCAATAAAGTCTTTAACCATAAATGCTATCCTAACCTGTTTATCTTCTACGTTTATTCAGAGATGTTTGGTATGTAAATAGCTATCACAGTGATAGCAATAATTAGATCTGCGTTGATGGCCGACAGATTAATATGATAAATACAGGCTACGTATTTATCTGTCCAGCAGGATATACTTTGCATCGCCGTTATAACGTATAATGTTAACAACGATTTCTTCATTTTGCGTTTCAATCCCGGTTTATGCGATTTTTTACGTCATTGTAGCCTTACAACTTTATCATCCGGGAGGAACAGGCAAGCCAAAGAAAGTGACCATCCTCATTTTAACTGTCTTTTCAAGAACAGACCATGGATTCCAGAACAGGCGAAATGTGTTGGATATAGAACTAAGATTATAGATAGAAAAAAAAGAAGAAGAAGAAGAAGAAGAAAAAGAAGAAGAAATCAGTCAAGGGATAAAAGGGAGTGGTAGGTTAGCAAATGATTGCTTCCCTCCCCCTCTGAATCAACAAATACATGTCACTGTTTAAAAATCAAGCACGATAAGTATTTTATATCCCTATTAACGGTTTTTTTGTGGGTTTGTTTGTGGGGGTTTTTTTGCGAAGATCCCAGCTTTATGACTCTTATCACTGCTTGTCTAGAACTGCATGACGTAATACGCCGTAGAGATTCAGACGATATTACAGTTCTTGAAAGCGGTTTATCAGTCGCCTGACAGTCAAAAGTGTGTAAAGCAGCGGAAAACCATCACCTTAGTGAACCTGTTACGTCAGTTTCTATTACTTGAGATATACAGCTTCAGAATAAAGAGACATTTTGCATGATCACATCTGTATGAATAAAGCATCCAGCAGACTCCGATGAGATCTGCGATATATCTGTACTTATCTTCTACATCAAAGAACAATAAATCATCGGCGCTGGATTTAAATTGGTATAACGAACAATTTTTAAACGATTATACACTTTTTTCTCTTTACTGCATACTGGATGCATCATATGTATGTTTGTGCTATAAGGAAAACCTAACCACCAAGGTGTAGTAGATGGTTTTCCTCACCAAACTTTACATTTATCAAGGCCGTAAAAAGATAATAATCAGTTAGAAAGTGAACTGGTCAAATTATTTATTAGTTAGGATACATATATAACTTGTACAGATACATAAACATAGAAGTTATGCGAATAGGTTACGCTGTCGTTAATATATATTTTTTTGTATTTCTTTGACATATGGGAACTCCTTTTAACAACGTGGCCAGACAACTCTCTCTCTCAGAGAATATTCATGTCATGCCATGGCAATTCCTTCTAGACTGGTGTCTTTCATGTGAAAAAAGACTTTCAATATATTCACATGCTAATTTCATAAGCCGTTAAAGAGACTCCCAACGCGACTGCAGCACTTTGCCCACCGTCCCAAACCGATTATATGCGGAAACCAAAAAAAATGAGAACAGTATATAAAACTAACATGAAAATTGATGGAAAAATTTTCCTTAATAAAACATCTCAGATTAAAGGCGACAGGGTCAATTTCCCAATAACCGTTGGGTGAAAATGGAAGCGAGCGCGGAATGTAGGTCAATTTGCTACAACGTCACATCGTTGATGTTTATAGCGACGTCCAAGTAACCTCTTAGTTCCGTGGGCCCGTGCGCTGACCGAGAAACATAATATTTCATGTAGACTGGCGTGCTGGGGCTGTCGCGTGAAATAATGTATCGAAAGCTGTGTCAATTTTCTGCCAAACGAAATCAGTCGCGGGATTCGTTTGTCGATAGCCCCACACGACGCCTATTAGTTTTGTCAATCAAAATATTGTTTGATGCTGTAACTGGCATGGTTCTGTGTGTATACGAGTTCATTGAACTTTACGACCACAAACTGTTGGTAAACTTGTGATGTTGGTTAACAGCAGGTAACTTGGACTTCACCCATGTTTTTTCTTCTCCCTTTGATTTTCATATGGTACCATCAGTGATTCAACATAAAGAAAATGTTCTTATTTAAATGTCCTCGTATTTATTCGATATGCCAGTAACTGTGCTTTGGTGTTCAGTTATAATAATAATAATAATAATAATAATAATAATGTGTAGAATGGAAATAAAACATGTAATTTACCAATAGTCTAATTTTTGCAATACGAGAAATAAAAACTAGCTAACAGCTAAGTAACTAACTAGCTAGCTACATAACTAACTTACTAACTAACAAAATAAATAAATAAATAAACATCGCAAGTTATTTGGCACTTAATGTACAAATTATGCAAATGTCTTTTAAACGATATTTTCAAAGAAAAAGTAAAATGAACTGAACAAGAAACAATAGACACAAACATCAAACTAACTACACTGATAAATTAAATCATCTAATTTAAGATTTCCTGTGTAATATCAAAACAAAGCTTATATAATTAAATACTGGAACTAGAAATTTTCTATATTTTCAACTTAATTATTTATAAAATATTCGTGACAGTACGTACATGACAAAGATACAAAAAAACTAAAATCTAGATATTCTACAAAGGAACCTACTTTTAATTAATATGTTTAACCTTTTTTTTGATAAATAAATAAATAAATAAATAAATATATCTATTACAATAATGGTTAATCTTTGCGGAGGTGAAAGTGAGTTGACAATATTTTGATATTACGGTTGAATGTTACAATGAACGGAAATACCTGTCAAATGTTTACCCTTTTAAAAGAAGTTGTATGATTTATTTATTTATTTACTTTTTTCTTTAACACCTGTTCATTAATGAAATTATATTCTTCATCACTACTTTCAGGAGATGTTCATTTCTAAAGAGATTTTTTTTAAACAAAATTCCATTTACTACGGAAACTGGCAAATGAATTGTTTTATCACAGCGATGTTGATAAACTTATTTACTCTTCATTTTCTTCTCAGTTTTCATTAGCAAATCCGAACTGACAGATTAATTTCGTTCTTCTGCTGTAATCTAAAATACATTTGTTTCACGTAAACGTTGTTACCCAAGTTAATGTTATTAAGTTTTGTAACAGCGAGCGTAAAAGAACGATTATTGCGTTATATCCTATTTCACTGTGTTGGTTTTTAATTCTATCACGAAGATTCATTTATCGTGTTATATCTTTTATTAATGTATATAACTGGGTTTTATGGTATAGTTCGGTTGTTGCATCACTGTTTTGCATCATGTTATATATTGTAACGGTATTGCATTGTTTAATACTGCACTGCATCGTATTTTATTGTAGATCAAATCATATTCTGGTTTCTACAATAGTAAAGAAGAATTAAACGTTTGAAGAAAAGAATTGTAATCTGAGATTTAGATAAATGTGTTTTTTCCATTTTTCATCCTTCGTGATAATTTATGTAATTTATTAATAATAATAATAATAATAATAATAATAATAATAATAATAATAATAATAATAAAATATTTCCTAAATATTTCAAAGATTTTCATTGCTAATATTGAAATTATGGTTTGATATGGTTTTAATTTTTTCCTCAAATGTATTTAATTTCTATAATTAACATATAACCAAAGTTAAAGTTTTCACTAATACTAAAAAAAAAAAAAAAAATATATAAAAGATATATACCCTTTGTCAGCTTAAATTAACGTTATAGCTAACATCCTAACAAGCTTATGTAAGTATACTCTATATCCTGACCAACTAGGCTAAAGTTAATATTATAACTAACATTCTACAAATTCTCTAGGATAAGTATAGTTACTGGTTAACCAATGTTAATGTTTTCGCTAACATCCTAACAGATCGTTATACTTACCTAAATATCCTGTTGGTTTTACTGGTTCTGAAACAGAAGCACAGTGAACCGTTTGATAAAAGTAGAAAACAGCAGAAAGAGGTGAATGGCAACAAACAAAGCATTTAATAATAACGTGAAGTAAAGTGTTCTTTCGATGATTCGTACAAAACAGCCTAAATACATTTCGTATACGTTCTTCTTATTGTTTCATTTGTTTTTGGTGTCCAAACTTTGTTAATAATAAAGTATGCCAAGAATACAACATACACGTAAGGATAAATGGAAGCTTACAATGCATTATTTCCCTTTTATGACGTCATTTCGTAGATTAAAGAAATGACGTCATGAGAAAAGGAAAAAATGGTGGGTTGTAAATTATCCTCTTAAGTGTGTTATTTCATTACCAAATTTTATTATCAGCAAAAATATGCTGCTAGCAACAAATAAAACAATAAGAAAATGGTAGACATAGTGCATTTAGACTATCTGTACGACCAAAGCTGCAGATATATTTAAAAATAAATAAATAAATAAAAAAAAAAATAATAATAATAATAATAATAATAATAATAATAATAATAACAACAACAACAAATAATAATAATAATAATAATAATAATAATAACAACAACAAAAATAATTAATAATAATAAAAAAAAAAAAAAAATAATTGTAAAAAAAAAAAAAAAAACAATTATTATTTTTTTTTTTTTTTTTTTTTTTTTTTTAAATACTTTCAATTTGGATTTTTAAAATATTTTTAACTGAACCGATGATCTTGTGATAACGATGAAAATGATTAAGATGATAACATCTGTAAGGAAGATGATTGTGATAACATGTATCTCCGCACATAAAACCCAATTACAGACAAAAATCATTAATAATATGCAGAAGAGTGAACTACACGACTTAATTAACATATTTCCTAGACAGGCGGGATCACAAATATAAGCTACGAGATCTTGTTACTAAGAATGTCATCAATATATTCTGGCACGTTAATGAAGTCATATCTTTCAGCGTGGTAAAAGAATTTATTGACTTTAAAAATAAAATTAAAAAATAGCGCGTTTGCTTTATTGCTGTCTAGTGCATGAAGGCATGAAATTGTTGGGCTCGCGTAAAACAGCTGAAACTGCATTCCACTTCTGAAAGTTATGTACAGTGAAGGTTATTTATTTAGTGGCTGGTAACACGTAAGCATTGGGGTAACAGGTTTCATTTCTCAAATACTGATTATTAAAAAAGAAAGAAAAAAAAAATGATATATACGATATCTGAAAAAGGCTAGCATAGTAAATAACAATACTATTTGTAAGTAAATATTCTTGAAGTTTTTTTTCAAAATTTCACCTAGTAAACAAATAATGTAAAACAAAGACAGAATACTAAACGCTTTATCTGTTAGAATCATTCATACATGTCTGTATAACTTAATACATAAGTTGCACTTTGTATCAATGGTATATGTAACTGTGCTAATTTAAGCCTCAAAGATTACGCACGCACGCCTACGCACACACACACACACACTCTCGGACAAATAGACCCACTATCAAATTCAGACACTAACGCGTATAAAACTCAGTTTTACTCTTTTATCTTTTTTTTTTTTTTTTTTTTTGTTAGTTCATTTAATCAGCGTGTTTTCTTTTCTTGAAACTCGAACACAAACACAGATACTGGGCGATCTCATTTACTTTCTTAACACCCAACTCCCTATTTTTAATTTTTATAAATGTATAATTTACACGATGAAGACATTTTAGCGCACGAGACAACAATAAATAATCGCTATTTTTGATTTGATAAATATTTAATCGTCAAGGGTCCAAATTTAAACACCGGAGTCTAAAATAGAAATTTAATCTTTAAAACAATGTACCTAATAAATAACTTGTTTTAAATGTAACGATTTTATCATTGAGTGAATGACATTCCAGTTTTACGTCGTAATTTTGTAGACAGTGGAATGAGTGATAGTATGCATATATGATATCTATGAGATAAATGCAAACATACATCAATAACGACCACCACTACCGCTACCAATATGTTTACCGCAGCTACTATTCCTACTACTACTTCTACTACAACTTGTTCTACTGTTATTACTACTAATCTGTTGCTATTATTACCACTAGGACCGTAACTAACTTTCGTTTCATCATTTATTATTATTACTACAACTACTGTTACTTAATCAGTGGTGCTGCTTATGTTACTACACATTCCTACTACTCCTATCACATCTACAACTACTACTACTTGTGCTCCTACAACTAATACTTCTATTATTACAAATACTACTAATACTAATACTACGCAAATGACTTTTAATAACATGAAAAATACGACAGAAGTATGAATAATAAAATGATTAGGAACAAAAGCAGTGTGACAATATCAAAACATTGATAGCAAAATAGAAAAGAAAAACGATGATGACGATATTGACAGCCATTACAACAACAATGACAGTAATAAAACTACTACTACTGCTTCTACTACAACTAAGACTACTACTTCTACTACTACTACTACTACTACTACTACTACTACTACTAATAATAATACTAATAATAATAATAATAATACAGAAAGGGAAAGCTTTGTATTTGATCATCGTATACTATTCAGTCCTTTGCCGAAGAATTAAAAGTCCTGTTACTAACGAATTCTACACGTTTGCTATAAACTGATCCTCTTACATAAAGATTTCGTAACATAAGATGATACGGTAAGACGATATTTATTCGCGTTAAGTTAAGACAGAAAAAAAAGATGAAGAAGAAAAACGTTACAGTATTCTAAAAATACTTAATTTTTCACTTCATGAGGTGATGGACAGTTGTCAGATGAAAAAGATGTTTTAGATTGTACGGCTGATGTGTTTATCAGCCCGAGCAGCTAGCTAGTGTTTACGATAAGATTTACGGTAACACCTTTGAGTAAGCGAGTCGTAGAAGTTCTAAATTTACTCTCCACTTCACTTAAACGGATTAAACCTTGACTGTAAATAATTCTTCAACCTTTGAAAGAAATGTTACGTGCTTTTACGTTTTATGAGAACTACTACTTCTTCTTCTTTTTTTATTTTTATTTTTTCCCTAAAAGTCTAACTGTGTAAAAGCATTAATTTACTACCTTTTGCATTTCAGCTTTTAAAAACAACAACAAAAACTGACTGATTGTAATGCATGGACGAGCCCATGATTTCAGGAAAAGGGGTGCCGTTATTGAGGTGACGTTAACATTTTAAAATGAAATGAGATTTATTTTAAACTACTACTACTATTACAACTACTACTACTACTACTACTACTACTACTAATAATAATAATAATAATAAATGCAAGTATGTATCTATGTATCCCCTTCTAATTAAAGCTTTACTTGACCTGTTTAACAGATGATTTGGTCCGTCTTTTGCATAACTATTTCAACCAAAAGTATTCATACTGTTTCCCGCCACGTGCGCTGACCTTGAAGCTTCACGTGTTGTCTGCTGTCACTAATTCGACTAATGCAATGTAGCAATATTTTGGACAAGTTGTTTACAGATATCGCCGATTATTGATCATCAGCCATTGGTGTCGGTAGAGCAGACGTGAACTGAACATTGCAGACGATCAGTTTAACACATTTTACGATTAGTTTCTGGCTCGGTGTCATGTCTGCAGCGAATAATCTAATGTTTTGTTGTTGTGTATGGCAGGTTACGATAGTTTTCGCCGGTGAATTTTTATAAAATATGTAAAATACAGTTTTTAACCAGTTTGTAAATTAATATATGGTAGCAGTTTTAAAACTGTTTCATTTCGGAATGGTAAAAAGAAGAATAAGAAAAGAAAAGCAAAAATACAAATACAAATATATATTTATAAGTGAAAATATTACTCTTAACTGCATAATAATAATAATAATAATAATAATAATAATAATAATAATAATATTATTATTATTAATTTAGACTGAAATAAATAAAAAAAAAAAAAAAAAAGAAGAAAAAAGCATTTCTCAAAACTTTATCTCATTCAGAAATAGTTGTCGTTTAAACAAAAAAGAAAAAAAAGAAAGAAGTTGTTTACGAGAATACAAGGCTTTATCTTTGGAAACAAATCCGTGTTTCGTTTTTATATTTCATGATTTATCTGCTAAAGTTTGTACACATTTACAAGCAGATTACCATAGTGCGATATGATCAGCAGTACGGGCGAATCTGCAGTTTTACAAAGAGGCGGTATAATTATCAGTATGAAAAGTAATTTGTTATACAAAAAGAAAAAAATTTAAAAAATTAAAAAAATTAAAGAAAGAAAGAAAGAAGAAGAAGAAAGGAAAAAAAAAAGAATAAAAAGAAAAGAAAGAACTATCGTCTGCAAAAACGAACAATGGCGAATGCGAATCAACGTTTTTCATTGCAGTCGTTTCAGTAATTTATGACGGGCAGATAGTAATTGTCATAAAAATCACTACAGTAACATTGGAGATTTGCTTTTGGCATTTTCCTATTCCTGTCAGCTGTTGCGCATAAATTATAAATTTGGCTTAACTCTCTTTAGCGTCGTTGTAAAAAAAAAAAAAAAAAAAACGATGTGTCTATAAGAAGTAAACTGAAGAATTTTTTACTTTTTTATTTCTATTTATTTATTTTATTTATTTATTTATTTATTTATTTATTTATTTATTTTTGAATATTTTATTATTTTTTAGAATCTTGGAAAGGTGCCTATCTTTAATAAGCTTAATTAAGTCTGACTGGTGTAGAATAATTACTACATGACACAGATGTGTATGTATATTTGAATACACGAGATATTTAAAGAAGTACTTGAGTAAATAAATGCGTGGGTGGAGTGATGGATGAGTGACATTGCGAGTCTGCGAAAAATCGCGTGAAAGTTAAAGACGGAGAAAGGATATTTATGTGTACATAGGTCTATTAATATATGTTGCTTGATGTTTTAAGTGTGTGCGTGTGTGCGTGTGTGTGAAGAACGAGGAACGGATAAAACGCGGAGGGTAACAGAGTGAATGAATAACAAGTTACAGAAGGAAAATTTGTACTCTCTCTCTCTCTCTCTCTCTCTCTCTCTCTCTCTCTCTCTCTCTCTCTCTCTCTCTCTCTCTCTCTTAGATGTTAAATACTTTATCGTCTAAAGTTCAAAAGTAGTGTATAAGTCCATACATACATACACAAACAGGCTTACATTTAAACATATACATATATATACATAAATACCTTCGTACGTGCATACATACACGCACACATACATACATATACACACACACACACACACGCACACACACAAAATTAGTAAATAATTTCGGCTATATATATATTATATAAGTTAATATGATTTACTTTTGAGACCTACAACTAGGAATTCGCCAACCACAGAACCACGTAAACATTTCACGTTGTCTAAAATGACTCGTCAAACGCGTCCCTGTCATTTTCGTTTCGATTCGTCTATCAAATCTGAGGTTTCCCATAACGACGAAGTCGTAGAAGTGGTCGCTGGAACACTGTTGACTGCTTACAGCCTATCAGTGTCAACGTGCGGTTATAAAGAACAGATATATATATATATATATATACGTAGAGAAACGTCACTGTTAATTAATAGCAGATGTTTCATTAACACCCGCAGAGATAGTGTACATGTGAACAAATAATGATAGTTTTAATAGTATTACCAACAAAGGTAGTATTAATAAAAATAAAGAAGAAAGTTCTTTTCTAATATCTTCTGCGGTAATGATGATGATGATGATGATGATGATGATAATGATAATAATAATAATAATAATAATAAAAAAATGATGATGATAATAATAATAATAATAAATAAGTAAACATATATATAAATAAATAAATAAATAAATAAAATAAAATAAAATAAACAAAATAATATAAAATGAAATAAATGATAATAAAGAAGGAAACAACATAGAGAGAGAGAGAGAGAGAGAGAGAGAGAGAGAGAGAGAGAGAGAGAGAGAGAGACAGAGTCAGAGAGAGAGAAAGAGAGACAGAGACAGACAGAGAGAGAGAGAGAGAGAGAGAGAGAGAGAGAGAGAGAGAGAGAGAGAGAGAGAGAGAGAGAGAGAGAGAGAGAGAGAGAGAGAGAGAGAGAGAGAATTCATTTTCTTGCAGTGTGTGTCTTGCAGGGCTGTGATTCAGTAAAAGCGAGACAGAAAACGATTCAGTGCATCAGGATATCACAGAGACAGTCTTTATCATAAACACACTGGTAGAGTCACAGTTTGGATTATATTTTCTAGTTTTCTTTTCTTTTTATTTTGTTCTGTTTCCATTTTCCTTTTAGCTTTCTTTACCATTTTTCTCAGGTCCTTTTTTTATTTATTTTATCCTTTATAATTTTACTGCAGTTGTGAATGCCTTTAATGGCGCAGCGCTCAGCAATATTTCATAAACAAAGAAACACATTCCGACTTACGACAGAACGTAACCTGATCGTAAGTAACGAACTATATGTACTCGATATTTTACAAAATCACAAACAATATATTTTTAACTCGTATTTTCTATGACCACAGTACGACATATAAAGCCCCTACACTGTCGATAATCACAAGGATTCTTTAAATATATATATCTACATAGACAAGGAAGCCATAGTATCTGTGATTCCGAAGCAGAGTACTAGCTGGAAATGGAAAACAGGTCGATGGCTGAAGTTATTAGTACTGATCCTGATGCCAAATACACATGATACGAGTGCGTTAACCATCGATCAGAGCCATAATAATTATTAAACTGATTTTAAAATTATAATATTTAACAAATGCTAATGGTTGCGATAGCATCAAAAAAAAAAAAATAATAATAATAACAACAGATTTTACAGTAGTAGTGATAGTAAGATAATAAAAGACGTAATAGTAATAGCAGTAGTAGCAGTAGTATTGGTATCACTAAAAGTAAGATAGTAATAGTAATAACAGAAGAAGTAGTTATAGTAGCGGATGGAGTAGCAGTAGTAGCAGCAGCAATCGAAGCGGTAGTAATAGTGGTAATAGTAGTGGTGGTTGTTGATATCGTAGTAGCAGTATTGACAGCAGCAGTGGCAGTTGCAGCGCTAATAGATAGTTAGATAAATAAATAAATAAATGCTTTCAAAATAATTCGTTGTAGAAATTCTGAAAAAAATAAAAATAAAACTTAAAAAACCCCAGAATAAAACTGAATTGAATAAAATTAAAATTAAAAAAAAACAATTAATTAAATTAAAATAACATAAAATAAAGTAAAATAAAATAAAATAAAATAAAACACAATCAGGTAAGATAAAATGCAAATAACCCTCTCCCTTCCACCAAGCTTTATAAAACACATAAAAAAAAAAAAATATCCGAATTAAAAAAAAAAAAAAAAAATTCTAACCTTTTACAGCAAGTCATTTTTCAGTGGCATATTTCTATTAATTTTTTATCGAATTTTATCTCATCTTTCAGCGTAAAATTACCTCTTATATCGCAAGTTTCACGTAATAAAGATATACGTGTCCGTTAAGAAATGATCCTGCATTAAATATTAATAACCAAGAAGTCTTAATGATCTAAAAAAAAGAAGAAAAAGAAGCACGCTTTATCTGTGTTTTGCTATAAAATTAAATTCGATGTGATTTTGCGCTCAGTGCGTTTTTGTCTAGCAAAAAGTATCTTACGACAGATAATGCATCTTACGCCAATAATTAGAAGTATCAATGCCAGTTAGCAAACGCTAAGGAAACAGAGAAAAAATGAAATCTGTATAGAGCAGGTGTACTTGTTTTATCTTCGTTAGCCATCAGTTAAAGAATTCTGCCGCCGGACAAGTAAATTTATGTGTTCATTTGTCGTTGGAAAAACGAGATACGGAATCGTTCGCTTTAAAATTATTTTTCCTAGATACGTGCACATACACTCGCACACACACGCACGCACAGACAGATGCATATAGTGAAGCACACGTACACATACAATAATGCAAATAAAAGGCACAACATCATAAAAAAAAAAAAAAATGAAATATATAAAAAAATTTTTACTTTGTTCTTCCTGTGGTTAAAAATGTCGGCTATACATTTCATGTTGGTGAGGATAAACTTAGTTGTTTTAGAAGGTGTTGTTTGCAGTACCATTGTAATTATTATTAGAAAGTACTAAACTATGCAAGTATAATTATTATATTCACCCAGTTTCATTTCGTTGGGATGTATTGCTGTAAGGATACTTTTTTCTATCTAATCTTTGGAGATTTCTTTATTGCAAATGAAGTGGCATAATTTATTAAATTTTATCCGCAGTGATACTGCGACTAAATTACGACATTTGCATCCATTAAAACGTCTCTGCATATATTTTTTTATTATTTAAAAAAAAAAAAAAAAAAAAAAAAAAGAAAAGAAGAAAGAAAAAAAGAGGCCCATTTACAAGGTAGTTAATTTCAGAAATTTGAATTTTAGCCAGCGTATAAATTAATAAGGCATAGAATGTAACCTTTTGATATTTAAGCTTTACAAAGGATAATTTTTTCAGGAAACCGAAATTAATCGAAAATAACGGTTTATAATCTTTATTACACTAATTTGCGAAATCAGGATAATTCGACAGTAAATGTTTTTTACCGGTCGATGTAGATAAGACAAGGCATTATTATTATTATTATTATTATTATTATTATTATTATTATTATTGTCATTATTATCATTCATCATCATTATTATTATCATTATTATTATTATTATTATTATTATTATTATTATTATTATTATTATTATTATTATTATTATTATTATTATTATCATTCTTATTACATCTTAATTATATGACAGTTTTAGGTATTACCAGAACACACATATTTCGTGTGGATTTTGTAGACAAATACAAAACTGGGTTATCAGAAATAACAGACGGATGAGCATAGCCAGAAGAACAGAGAGACTTCTTTACTAAATTACTGCAGTTTAAATAGAAAGACAGGCGACAAGCAAAGGTAATTACAGGAATAAAGACGAGTAATGTATGACATTGTAAAGGATTGTTTTATATCTGTGTGTCTCTGATTAAAATCACATAGCAGAGACAACTACATACGATTCCTAACCTTAGCTCGATAATAAAACAGAAATACGTTAATGAACGAATGAATGAATTGAATGAATGAATGAATGAATATGTAAGTATGATAAGAAAAAAAGAAGAAGAAGAATTCAGTAAATAAATAAAATAAATAAATGAATAGACAGATAACTAACTGACTAACTAAGTAACTAAATAAATAAATTTCATATAAATTTCTTAAATAAATTTAAATAAAATAAAACAATAGCATACATGCCAATATTAAACAACAAACTGACATCTCAGCATGGAAATTCAGTAAATTAATAAAATAAATAAATCAATAGACAGATACATAGATAAACAAATAAATAAATTTAATAAAATAAAAATAAAATAAAATACACGCCAATATTAAATAACAAACTGATATCTAGGCATTGAAACCATACATTTGTTAGGTAATGACGTATATAGATAAGTCGTAAGAATATGTGTGTGTGTGTGTGTGTGTGTGTGTGTGTGTGTGTGTGTGTGTGTGTGTGTGTGTGTGTTGTTTATGTGATTATTTCATATAAATGAAATACAGAGATAAAAAAGATAATCGGATATGCCTTTGCTATCAGGTTTTCAGATATAAAAACCCATTACTGCAATGTAACTATATTTCAAAAAAGAAAAGAGGTTCATTACATGTACAAGAAAATGATGGATGATGATGATGAAGAAGAAGAAGAAGAAGAAGAAGAAGAAGAAGAAGAAGACGAAAATGAAGAAAACTCGCTCCAACCCCCAAAAACATAATAATTAGGGACCTGCACAATGTGCTTTTCTGGTTTTGTTCTGCGTGATATACCTGTTGGCTTACCTTTAACGGTCAGTAACATGTGATATCGTAGATGTCTCACTTTGGAAGAAATCTGACATTCGTACACCCCTGAATCCTCCAGCTGAACGTTCTTAATCAGTAGATTCCATTCATTTGTCATAGGGGGGCGTTCCACCGTTATCCTGTTGTCGTCCACAAACGTCATTGTTCCCACTGTCAAGGGATTTGTGTCCGCCGCCCTCCGCCAACCAACCTGCAAGAGAAAACAACGTCATAATGGTGACAATGCTATGACGTAATAATAATAATAATAATAATAATAAACGGCGTTAAAGAAGGAACGTTGCTGAAAATAGTGTAAAATTACCAAGTAATGACGGTAAAATAGCATAAGGTGAGAAATTATTTTGAAGAAAAGTGTTAATGTTGTTGCAGATTTATTAGTATTATTGTCGTTTGTATTATTGTTCTTATTAGTATTATAGGCTAACCGTAATAATAATAATAATTGTCAAGCAACACAAAATTAAAAATAACAGTAGTGATGATTTTTTTTTCTTATTATTTATTTATTGATTTATTTACTTTTATTTATATTTATTTACTATCAATCAAAGAACACATTACTGGATTCGTTCCACGGACCTTTGGCGTCGTCTATAGTGCAACTTTATTAGTCTTTTTATTTATTTATTTATTTATTTATTGTTTGTTTGTTTGTTTTTCTTCCTTGTTTTCTCTTAATATTATTTCTCCTTTTTTAAAAATTTGTTTTTGTTTGTTTTGCTCTTTTTTCCTCATTGTCGCATTCAAATGAAAGCTAATTGTAACAGAACCGTTGCTAAAAGTTCAACATCGCAAACTCTCGTGTGGGTAATGATGTAAGGGACCGAGAATAATTGAGTCTGATTTATATCCTCAGTGGGGGATCGAACCGTGTACCCTTCATTTAGCAAGGTCTTCCATCATCACGGGCTCATACATTCCATTAGACGTATCCTCTGTCCTAGTCAGACGTTCGTATAACCGATCTGACAGCTCCGTTCCCTCTAGGACAGTTAGACAAAAGTAATAAGATGATTGTATTGAAAATGACGTTATTTACAGTCCAATATCAACGGAGTCACAGACGTCGTAACCGGCGTTGTGAAAGACTCATTGAAGTAATAAGCACGCCTTCGTACGCAGACGGCGATAATATCCTTCGGTCACTTAGTCTGTGTGTGTCTTCGGGGGGTGGGGGGGTTTCGCTTAATGGAGCCTTCCAGGTAAAAAAGCGAACAGTCTTAAATATCGAATGACGTTAAACAAATAAAAATTACGTCAAGGAAGCTTGGGTCGCCGTTCGTCATTTTCCGCCGTGTTTTGCAACCCGCCATCGCGGGTTAGTCTTTGTCATATCCAGACGTTTATTTTGACAAATGACTGGAAGCAACCGAGACTTAATATAGTCTCGTTCTTCGAGAAGTGTTTTCTACGAAACAAGAGAATAATGGAATCGTGACTGGCTTTTTAGTAATGTTGTCTTAATAACGAACGAAACAAGATGTTTGCGTGTGCGATTTAATTTCGATTTACTAAGAAATTTTAACCGTGCTTGTTATTTGATTTGAAAAACAAAAAAATCGTAATGTTTAGTAAATAACACATTATGTTACACCAATATTAAGATATAACATTATTATATTTAATATTCGTGGAATACATATATTCTTAGTCATTCAAACACATTATTGTATAATAAATAATACGGGTAAGTTGGTTATATAAATAAACAAGTTTGCCTATATAACGTCATATACACTATAACCTTCCATAAAACTTGATTGTTTTATATGACAGTAGAGCTGTATGTAGGACGTTGTCTACAACGTGGTATCAGAGGTGGCGCAACGTGTAGGTGTGATCACGTGACCTCTGGTCTCACAAGAGAACTGAAATAGTGACTTTTGACTATATTGTGATTACACAGTGATAGTAATATCGAATGTTGCATATTCGGCAACAGCTGAATTATTATTATACTGATCGAAACAAGTTAGGGATCATAACATACTTTTATTGGTCACATACCGACTGTAGAGAGTTATAACGTTTAAAACAAAAACTGAATTTTAATTCTTGTAGTTCATAGAATATATTCCTACCTTTTTTTATCATTGTAATACTATATTTTTTTTCTAATTATCATTATCGTCATCATCATTCATTCATTGTTATACATAATTATTTTCTGCATCTTTCACGTTATTTTTTTATCATCATTATCGCCAACGTCAGCAGTATCATCATCATAATTACCATTTATTATTCATTAATGTCTTGTGAAAAATCACGTACCACAGAAAATAAAATCAATTCTAACTTACTTTTTTTTCCACAAAAAAAAGTTGAACAAAAAAACAAAAAAAATAAAACAAAATGTGAGAATATATGCATAATATATAGTCAGAATATTTGTCACTTTTTTTTTTAACCAGCTCTGCACTAATTCCAATTTGGCAAAGAAAGATTACCCATTGTTCAATGGCATGATTTAATTTTCCTGGTGTTAATGTTTTTTTGTTGTTGTTTTTTTTTTTTTTTTTTTTTCCACCGACTCTTAAACGATAATTGATTTTGCTTGAAAGAAAGAAAATAAACACAGGAATGGAAAAAGGTAGTAAATGCGTGAGAACAGAAACTGGCGGCACCTAAAGGCAGACAGACGCAAAAGACACGTGGTAGAATGCAGAAACAAGAGATGTCAATTACGTCGGGCTATTTTTTTGTTTCTTCGAATTTGTCTTCTTGTGGCTGAAGACGACAACGTGTAGCTTAGTGGTTAGAACGTGAGATTAAGGAATGATAGATGATCTTTACAATACTTCTCGGTCCTGGTACTAGACAATGTCTCATTTCAGCCAATGTCAGCGTGAGATTAAGGAATGATAGGTCGCCTTTTCAATTCGTCTCAGGTCTGCTACTAGACAATTTCTCGTTCCAACCAGTGTCACTCGACTGTGCAATCAAAGGACATGGTAGGTGCTTATTCTCGCCTAGTCTGTTCTTCTCGGGCCTGCTATCATGTAATTTCCCGTTCCAGTGATATCACTCTATTGTATTATCAAAGATCATGATACCTGCTACAGTTTCTTTAGGAGGGTGCATATAAAAATATTCCTTGTTATTAATCGAAAACAAGTAGCCCAGCGTGTGTTTGCAAGAAACTTCATTCCAGTGCCCACATTAAATTGTGTCTATAGCAAAAAATTTAAGTAAACAATTATTCCTTTCCAGCCTTCGGGTAATTTTATTACATCATTAACAAGTCTTTTTTTTTTAAATATTTTTCTTTCTTTCATCCCATATATGGAGAGAGAGAGAGAGAGAGAGAGAGAGAGAGAGAGAGAGAGAGAGAGAGAGAGAGAGAGAGAGAGAGAGAGAGAGAGAGAGGGAGAAGAAGAAGAAGAAGAAGAAGAAGAAGAAGACGAAGAAGTCAGGAAGAGAAGGATGATAGAGGACAAGAGAGACGAAGAGAAAATTCTCAATTTTTCTTGGTTATTTTCTCTATTCAATTAAACTGAATCTTATAAAAATATTCTTGTCAAACACGACTGGCTTTCACGCTTTCGACTTTTTGGTTTTTCATGTTAAATTGCTCCATTCACTGCACATTAGCTCGTCAAATTATTTTCACCCATTGTCAACTATTCATGCTCTCAAATCACTTACGTAAACTGCATCTCAAACACCGCGGCCCTTTCACGCGTTCTTCAAGCAGCTATCGCCTCTTTAAACACCGAGAAAAAGCGGCTGTGGAAGCAAAATAAACTCAAAATGAGCTGCAGTGACAGGAGATCGATAACCAGCAGATATATGTTGTGAAATTATAGATTTAATAACGAGTCAATCGGTTAATGTACACAACTAATGAGCTTCACGATCTGCCCTGTTTTGCAGCTTTTTTTTTTTAATTATGGTAGCGTTTTACGTGTACATTTTTAAGAATGGTTCTTTCAGTGATGTTTTCTGTGTGGATCTTAATTTCATGTTTATCGCTTGAATTTTTATAGTTATATGTTTGATAGACAAGAGTTGTGCTGTTAGGTAATCGTAAACACAACAACTTTTCGTATTTGTGATAAGATGCAATCACGTTTCCACGGAATTTATTTTGTTTTGCATCATGCTGAACAGGACTGGTGTTTTAGATGTAAGAACACAGTTAATATGCAAAATGTTTTATCGCTCAAGGCATATAGGTTCAATGTCCAAATTGTTCATTCTGGTTTGCGTATCAAATATGTGACCATCCCAATGAGTTAGCAGAAGTGATGCAAACATAACTTTTAAACTAATCAATAACTAAGTCACTTTTTTATATATATATATATATATATATATATATATAATTTTCAAAATATTTGAAAATTAAAAATAAAATAAAATAATAATAATAATAATAATAATAATATAAATACTGTAATAGTTTTTCTGCTACGTAAGTTGATTTTCCCGAACCATGTTACGTTTAATTTCATAGTAAACTTATATCACCTAATTAAAATTTAACGCACACAGTCTAATATTAGAATTCTGCATCTCTACAATAGCAGTATATTTATTAGTGGAAATATGAAAATTCTAATGATCCATGTAATTAAAGTGTATTATATATAACATGAGTCGTTGTTGCTAAGTGAATACACGTAAATCAATGAATGGTACAGTATACCCTCACCTGTTCGCGGTTCCCCATTCGCGGCCCCGCATATTCACGGGTTAGGCTCTTAACCCTATCGCATCGTATGCTGGTATACCAGGCTAGCGTCATAACGTCATAAAAACAAATGCTCGGTAAACCGCACAAACAATATCAAATTTTTTCAATTATTATTTCAATACAGTACGTATTTTTTTATAAATGCATACACTGTATGTACAGTGCATATTTTTTGTGACCGTGTATTAATAATGTTTTTAATTGCATATTATTACTGAATTGTATTATTATTACCTGAACTGTGCGTACTGTATTTATCTGTCTGTTTGCCTTTAAATTTGTTCCACTTTCTGTCAATTCTAATACATATGTTGTACGCATAGAAAATGACTTTACGGTACAGTAATACTGTATGGGTAACTATGCTATGCGGTGTTACTGTCCTCCTGTACTTACGTTTCTTTCTGATTAAAATATTGTTTCAGTACAAAATTAAAATGCGTTTACATTATCATTACTACATTAGTGAAATACATAACTGCATGCAATATTACTACATTATTACTGTATTAATGAGTAAAAGTGTCTTTAGAAAGTGTTTGGGAAGCATTTAGTACCGTATATAATCTCATAATAGACGTTTTAAAACTGCATCCAATATTCGCGGTTTTTCGCTATTCGCGGGTGGGTAAAGAACGTAACCCCCGCGAATAGCGAGGGAATACTGTATTTGTACGAACGTAAACCAACCTCATTAAAAAAATAAATAAATAAATAATAATAATAATAATAATAATAATAATAATAATAATAATAATAATAATAATAATAATAATAATAATATAAAATTAAATTAAATTAAATTAAAAATATTAAAAATATTAAACAAAAAAGTTTAAAAATTTAAAAATTAAATTAGTGTACGTCGTTTTTTGTTTTCTTCATTTTTTTTAATACGTTTTTTTTTTGTTTTTTGTTTAGTGATTCATATTCTGGACCCACTACTTATTACTAAACACATTTGATCTGTTCAAACAATGTCATCTGGTTTACATCACAGTCTAGACTCCACTGCTAATATGCGATTTCCTTTTCACAGCAATATTTCCTCTTACTTTTTATAAAGAAAATACTTCTGTTTTAAACCCAATCATTTTTACATGAATGACTAATTCAAATTACATTTTTATTTAACATACATGGTTGTTTTTTTTGCTGACTGTCTATTTTATTTAGCATACCGTGTGGGTTTTTTTTTTTTTGGGGGGGTTGTTTTTTTCTGACTAACTGATTCAAATTATTTTTTATTAAAAAAAAAAAAAAGATCTTCTTTCTTTTTAGCAGACAGCATGATGTTATTTTCTTCTTCTTCTTCTTCTATTTTCTTCCTTTTTTATAAAAAGAAAATACTTGTGGCTTAGGAATGATCCTCACATTGTCCTTAATACTGGGACAGCCAATTCGATTTGAATGCGACGTCATCAGAACCGTACAAGCGAACATCAAACGCGATGACTCCCAATAAAATCATATTGTCTGAAGCACCAGTCACGACATTTCGCCATTTTATGTGACTTTCCTCGTAAAACAGTCTAACTCAGTTTTCCAGTGCCATTTCCGAAATACTCAAGACGTTTCCATAGAGTTTTTGATCATGGTATACAAATTTAATATGTAAATTTTTGTTTTTATATATTTTCTGTTACTCGTATAGGCAGCACGAAAAGTTGCAGACATCGCGAATAACGGAAGATGGTCTTGAAAGGATTAAAAGAAAATGTGAGTTTTAACGAAACGACGATTTCTAGTAACGTTGTTAGTTTATGGCTTGATGCTTTTTTGATATTTATTTATGTTGTTGTGCTGAAGAACATCAAGATAACACGCAGAACAGCTCAGAATATCGCCAACGAAGCTGTACAATTATCAGAAAATAAAATACAACACAAGAAAACACACAAATCCGTCAACATCGTGTCTATACCGGTATTTCATGTTTCTTCTCTTTGTTTTATTTTGAAAACTGCGTCATACACTAAACAAAACAAACTGAGGTACAGTTTTATATTTCATCTATTTTTATTTTTTATTTATTTTATTATTTTTTTGTTTTAGAAAAATATCCGCCAAAAAGAAAATAGATTATGTACATGTTAAATGAACTTAGATACTGTGAATTGCATTTTGAATGTATATTAGTATTTTGTACGCAGCTAATATGGAAACCTGTTGAAAATAAACATAAAGGTTTCAAAAAATTATAAAATAGTCAGATTTATGAAGCTGAATTTTGTGATTCATAAGGCCACTAATTGAAAATCTACTTAGTACACGTTAAACCCCATATTTACATTAACATTTGTCTCGCTTAATTACGTAGATATGTGGATATAAGTATCATAGAATTCGGTTTTGATATACCAAAACTTAAAATGGGCAATCTGTACCATTGCCGATACCCAAGTATTCATATGACCAAACAATGGTGTAACTATGTGAACATCGCATAGCTGTCTTGTAGTTAGCTGTAAGTCGAGTTTTCAAATGAGTATTTCCATATAACACGCTGAGCGACGGAGCAGATTCAATACAGACGAAGTCTTCACGTGTCCCTTAACTTTTTGTGATTAGTATATTTACACACATCACTCTGCTTCGTGCATTTTCTTATACGATCTGTTTTTCTTTCTAGAGATTTTGATTTGTGACTTGGGTAAACATAAATCCAAAGTACAAATACAGTCAATACAACATGACCCAATACTTTTATTTATGCTTCTCTCTTGTGCGCTTTCAATGCAGATCGTTCTTTTTTCCATTTCTTTTCTTTTTTTTACATCTTCTTCTCCTTCATTCTTCGCCTTTCCTTTTCTTTTGTGTGGTGTATTTTTCTCTCTCCTGACAGTAAGTGAATCTGTGCTCAGCAGATCAGAAAGACTGCTCTCGTCTGTTTAAAACATCTGTCGATATTAAAGTAATTCGCTTAATTTACCGCTCTTTAATGATTTCGATAACACAGACTTGCCTCCCCTTTGGGAGTAATGACATCAGCGATTGATACCCAGTCTCGTTCCGCCCTCAGCTCCTCGCTAGATAACTCGACAACTCTGTTTTATTTTTACAGTCTCGCCTTTTACTCCAGTCAGATTATTCAGTGTATGTTTGTGTGTGTGTGTACGAGTGTGTGTCTGTGCGGTCAGTGTGTTTATGTGCGTGTATGTATATATGTCTGTCTGTCTGTATGTATGTATGTATATGTGTGTACGTATGTTATCTGTGTATGTGTCTGTGTATGTGTGTATGTGTGTGTGTATTTATAGGTATGAGTGTGTGAGTATATGTCTATCTCATTTTCTCTCTCTTTCTCTATATCTCTCTCTCTCTCTATCTCTATCTATCTATATCTATCTCTCTCTCTGTCTCTCTCTCTCAGTGACGTGTGTGTGTGTGTATATATATATATATATATATATATATATATATATATATATATATATATATATATATATATATATATATATGCATGCATGCTTAGGTGGACTAATGCATTTATTTATGACGTAATAACTGTTAATTTATCTACTAACTGTTAATATGTCCAGTAAGACGGTTCAGTTTATTAAAATTGATTTCCGATACGTGTCACTATAGACAAAACAAAACAAAGTATCATCTTAGAAACGGAAGAGTTTTATCAATTTTTCACTCAGAGACCTTCCTTTCCAGTTCATTTAGATACAAACTGTAGATTTTTTCTTCAGTTATTAATATTACTCGTATATCATCATTTCATTCCATGTGTGTTGGCAGACATCTACGATAGCTGTAACTGAACAAAGAAGACAGACCAGTCATGTTATTATTGCTGTCATAAACTATCAGTCTTGCGTACGTATTTTTAAAGGAAAGAGATAGAGAAAGAAAAAATACTGATATATTTAGATAGATAGATAGATGGATATGTGGATAGATAGACAGAGACAGAGAGAAAGAAAGCGAGAGACCGAAATAGAGAGAGAGAGAGAGAGAGAGAGAGAGAGAGAGAGAGAGAGAGAGAGAGAGAGAGAGAGAGAGAGAGAGAGAGAACGATATATAAAGAATGAAATCTAGTAAATTAAATTAAATTATAATATTAGCTTTTAAAAGACGAGAGAATATATGTGTGTGTGTGCGCGCGCGCGCATGTTTTTGTATTTTTCTCTGTACGCATGCACGTGCATCTCTGTGCATGTTTGTGTATCCTCAGTGCACTGTCTCATGCAGTTCATCGTGGTGTTTTTATTTCGCTGAGACAGAATCATTATTTGCACCCACTTCAAGTGTCATCTGGTGCTCTCCGTGCAGGACGCGATTCCTCGCAGCTCTTCTGTGTTAGTTAAACAAACACATCACAGCCTGTCTGCATCATTAACATCACCGAGAAACACTCGAAGTCGAAAAAAAAAAAAAAAAGAGTGAAAAGAAACACGCTGTAATAATATCAATAAGCTTGTTGTTGACTCCGACAAGCGAGGCGTGCAGTGTTAAACGTTTAAACAATAACAATAATAATAATAATAATAATAATAATAATAATAATAAATATGTATTGCAAAGTCCAGTCACGACCTCACAAACCCATTAAATGCCGCTGACGAGACTCGAACGCATGCACCTTTCGCCCGCACTCCGAAGGCGAACGACGTTAGCGTTCGGCCTTCAACACAACTGTAAAAAAAAACATGCTCAATAACCGAAGACGTGCTTCACAACAGCTTGCTCTGATTAGCACGTTAATTTTTTAATTTTTTTCATAACCGAGGGCACTTATCGTATGTATGTATGTATGTATGTATGTATGTATGTATGTATGTATGTATGTATGTATGTATGTATGTATGTGTGTATGTATGTATGTATGTATGTATGTATGTATGTATGTATGTATGTATGTTGTATTAATGTATGTATATATGTATATGTGCATCTATGTATGTTCGTGTTTATGTACGTATGCATTTTACTATATAAATATACACATATCTCTATATCTTTCTCTATGTTTCTTCAGTAAACTATGTAATTAGTTTGCCTATATATTTGTGTGTTTTATATCGAAGCTAAAATCTAGATTACTATTATTTCTTCGCTTTCCATTCGCTGTCTAAAATAACCAGTTTTCTTCCTCCGAAATGTGTCTCACTTTTCCATAATTATGAATATTAATATCGCCTGAATTAGTCATATCAGAGAATTTATGAAATCCATTTATCAGGGTCTTGGAAACTATCATTAGTAACATTTATTACTAACATACGATATCTTTGAAGAAAAACAGGAAAGTGTTTTGTGATAACTTCGGGCGATGTCTACGTTTAGGTCTATTAAACAAGCATCTGTAATGATAGTATTCGAAATGTAATAATGTATTCGGCATTGCCTTGTTTGAAATGCGTGTATATAAAAGATAGATTAAGATAGTTTCTCCGTAGACAAATTAAAAACGTCTTCGGCTTTCTTGGCGTCGGTGTGACAGTTTTATTGCAGTTTCTCTAAATCGTTACAACCATCTTGATGCATTCCATACATTCAGCTACAACGACGTCACTCCCACACATGGTACATCACGTCATATTACAATCATGTGTTTCTTGCTACTGTTATTTACTGGCGTTATTTTTTTAATTATTATTATTATTATTATTTACTTAGTTAGTTATTTGGTTATTTATGTATTTGTGTATTATTAGATTGTTGCTGTCGTTATTACTGGTGTTTTGTTGTAGATGCTGTGGTTGCTACTGTTGTTGTTGTTGTTGTTGTTTGTTATTATTATTATTATTACTATTATTATTGTTATTATTATTATTATTATTATTATTATTATTATTATTATTATTTAGATTGTTGCTATCCTTATTATCGGCATTTTGTTATTGATGTTATGGATATTTTGTTATTGTATTTATTTTTATTATTACTACTACTATTGTTGTTGTTGTTGTTGTCGTTAATACTGATGTTGTTATTATCACTAGTCTTATTATTGTTGTTTTTAGAATTAAGTGTAATCACTGTTGTGTATTGTTTTTAGATATATAATATACTGCCGTACACGACAAATACATCTCTATCAAAACTGTTTTGTTTTTAAATAAATTATAAGCCGCTATTCACAAATATTTCTGTTAAATGTCAGTTTATTCTGCCCTATCTGTAGGTGTGGTTCAAAGCATATATCTCGTCGCCTCTTTGTTCTCAATAATATTTACTTTCGCGGCGAAAGTCTTGTGCTGGCTTTGATATCCACAGACGTGGTGACTTTGGCAACGCCTATGTCGAGTTACGTTTGTTTGTTCGAATGCACAGTTATGGTATTTTCTCGAACTTGTTTAACATGGAATATTTATTTTTGAAAAAAAAAAAAAAAAAAAAAAAAAAAAAAATGTTTAAAAAAGAGCCGACGAAAGGAGTTCAAAATGTGAAGGATAATGTGAAACAGAAACAAAGCTCATGAAAAGAATATCTGCCTGATAAAACTGATAACTAAATAAGAAAATATAAGATAAAGACAACGGAAAGAGTAAGACAGACAAACTGAGAGGACGAGACAGAGAGACGGAGTGTTACACGTATATACATAGATGGTAGACTGATATATACAAATGTCAGACAAACATAGAAAGAAAAAATGAAAAACAGCAAGACATACAAAACGATAGACAGACAGACATATAGGAAGACTGAAAGAAAGACACACACACACACAAATATATATGTGTGTGTGTCTATGTATATGTATATGTATATATATATATATATAGAGAGAGAGAGAGAGAGAGAGAGAGAGAGAGAGAGAGAGAGAGAGAGAGAGAGAGAGAGAGAGAGAGAGAGAGAGAGATGAACAAATATATATTTAGAGGTAGATAGGTCGATAGATAGATTGGTAGATAAACAGATAGATAGATAGATAGACATATAGATAGATAGATAGATAGATAGATAGATAGATAGATAGATAGATAGATAGATAGATAGATAGATAGATAGATAGATAGATAGACTGAGGGACAGAAAGGTGGACAGAGACAGAGAAACAGAGAATTAAAGAGAGACAGAGAAACGCGTTAGAGACAAGGAAAGCCAGACAGAACTTAGATCAAAAGAAACTGAAAACCAGACAAACTGACAGAAAGCAAGATAATTATAAATAGATACATCACGTTATTAAATAGGAAAAAAAACAAAACATTCAGAAGTGATGCATGCACAAATAGTAGAATATAAATATAAATATATTTCTTTATATCAGAATAGTTTAAAACTAACCTTAACCTAAATAGTGGAATAGAAATTTACATATATATCTTTATTTCAGAATAAACCAAAACTAACCTTAAGCTAAATAGTAAGAAAATAAACATAAATATATATATATATATACAATTTTTTTATATCAGAATAATCTAAACCTAACCCTAAGATTGTATAGATTGTATGGATTATCTAAGATAAATAGTAGAATATAAACGTCAGTGTATTTCTTTAGTTTAGCATAAACCAAAACTGACTTCAAGATAAACAGTAGAATATAAACGTACATGTATTTCTTTATGTCACAATAAACTTACGCTAACCACAAGCTGTATCGGAAAAGAACGAAACTCCAGACTACTCAATATGACAGTTTATGGATTATCTGTGGTAGAGGTTCCTTTAATACGTTTGTGACATACAACACAGCTGTCTCACGTTTGTTACACAACAATATTTGCATTTAAGTGTAACTGCCTGTCAGGACAGAACTGTGGATTTAATGAGTTCCCTGTGCACTTGAGGTTTGGGTGTTAAATGTATGCCCAGATTTGCAATGTAGACAGAGCCGTGTTTTAAACAGAGACTTGGAATCGTAGAAATTCCTGGTTGCATTAATGTGTATTCTTCTTATCAGCATGATCTCTCTCTCTCTCTCTCTCTCTCTCTCTCTCTCTCTCTCTCTCTCTCTCTCTCTCTCTCTCTCTCTCTCTCTCTCTCTCTCTCTCTCTCTCTCTCTCTCTCTCTCTCTCTCTCACCTTCTTTCTCTCTATGTCTCTCTCTCTGTCTCTCTCTGTCCCTCTCTCTGTTTCAGACACAAGCACACCCACACACATACACATAAATAATCATTATTCTGCAAACAGTGTAATAATTAGAGTGCACGTACGTAACATAACACATAAATATATTTTATCTATCTCTTAAGGATCCAAAACTGTTTACAAATTAAAAAAAAACGCCACTAATCGTTTTTCTGTCTTTAGTAACAGTCACGGTGACCATTACGTAACACACGCTTTATATTTTGAAATAAAGCGAATCTACAGGTGCCACAACATCAAAAGAAGGTTGTTTTTTCTGAAAAGTAATTTTTCACAAGCCTTATCTATAAATCTCTGCATTCTTCTTTTTCTATTTCTGTATTTTTTGTCTTTGATGTTGTCCTTCCTTTTCTCTCTCTCTCTCTCTCTCTCTCTCTCTCTCTCTCTCTCTCTCTCTCTCTCTCTCTCTCTCTCTCTCTCTCTCTCTCTCTCTCTCTGTGTGTGTGTGTTTTTAATTCAGAAATTATTTATCTTTTTTTTTATGACAGTTCAGAGTTTATTCTGTTATAGTCATGTCTGTTTGTTCTTCTTTTTCTTCTTCTTCGTCACTTTTTTTTTTAATTTTAAGCACTTGTTACAAGTTACGCTTTGCTAAGCAGCAATAACTAAACATTTCAAAATTAAATTAAAAAAAAAAAAGTTTAGATGCTTTTCCGACATTTTATGTTT
>CM022669.1:12945171-12980171 GCA_012295275.1 Chrysomallon squamiferum
ATATTTCAATATCAGGTCCGGTTTGTGTGAGTCGAACCAACAGAGACCTACGTCAGCAAGAAAAGAGATAGTCAGTTCTGTAAAGTGCAAATAGGTTATCTTTCAGCATATAGCTAGCTGTATATGCCAGAAGTAGCCCAAGTTCTGTTTGAAATAGGAAAGACAAATTGTAGATTTTCAATTTTTATTATTCTTTAGAAATTCTGGCTTCATATTTATAAAGATAATTACATCGAGACAGCTAGGCTTTGAATTCAAAACAACCCATCTGAGCCATATACAAAACAACACAGACATGAAAAGGGTTCCGCCAGTCACCTTCTTGGTACTAAACAGTTCTTAAACGAATACGTCCTAATATAACCCCGCGTCTTTCTACAAAAGTAATAAACCTACCTGATGGCACTGTCTTTGATAAGCCAATAGTTGGGGATAACAAGAGGGAAAAAAAGGCTGAACTCGTTTATTAAAATCAGTTGATCCAGCGACCTACTACATCCCAGAGCTTGTTTCGTTGCGAACATCTGTTTTTGGATGATGCCAACGACAAGTTCAAGATCGCGATGCTGACACAAAACAACTCCTCTTTAACCAGCTTATTAAACTCTCAGTCAGAAAATATGCGTTTTGATGAGGTAACTACGTTCTCTGGTTGTCTTATTTCCACTTATCGGCAACAAAACAATGTGCGCTTCAGTTTTTGTGTGACAATTTTCAGAATATTTATGATCTGAAGCACCAAAAACGCTGAAAAGATGAAAAAACAATTTGAAAAAAAAACAAAAAAATGGCAAAATGAAACAAAACAAAAAAGTGAAAAAGCTTTTAAGTCTTCGACATTTTTCATGCTTCGCGTTTTGGTTCCTGAAAGAAGTAAATTGCCGCAGACAAGATCATTTAGCAGAGAATGTAAGAAAAAAAACGCGAAAGATGAAACCTAATTCTGTCACAACGCCGGTTTTTGAAAACTTCATCAAATGGCAGGCATTCCTGAGAGGATTTGAATAAAATGAACTCTTTCGAAACGAATAGAATATCAATATTTATCACCGTAATGCACTTGTGTGAATGAATATTATTTTCAGCTGGTAAAGAAAGATAAACTGTACACGTTTTATAATTCAACGTGTGAGTTTAAAACTCGTTTATTTGTTATTCTCTCTGTCTCTCTCTCTCTCTCTCTCTCTCTCTCTCTCTCTCTCTCTCTCTCTCTCTCTCTCTCTCTCTCTCTCTCTCTCTCTCTCTCTCTCTCTCTCTCTCTCTCTCTCTCTCTCTCTCTCTCTCTCTCTCTCTCTCTCTCTCTCTCTCTCAAACACACACACTCTCTCTCTTTCTGTGTATTTCTCTCAGTGTCTTGTGTGTTTCTCTCTGTCTCTGTATTTGTCTCTCGCAACAAATGTTCTTATTTTTCTTCTAGCCATATATCACACACATACAAAGCATTCTTTCCGTCTGTTTGTCTGCGTGTTCATCTATCTGTTTATCTATCTGTCTATCAAATGTATCTGCTATATAGATGTCATGTATTGTTCACTTTGGGTGACTATTTCTTTTTCTTTGCAGTATATTTTCCTTTATACCGCCATATTCGTGTCTACAAATACAAATATTAAATCCGATAGTACTTAGAGATACTCATGTCATTTTCCATTCGTTCTACTGTTTTTACGAAACACAAAAGCTTGGTCAGTTCTGTTGACATAATTACTTGCATAGCAACATTACGGCCCATTTTGCCAAAGGGACAATAAAAATTTTTACGCCAAATTATAAAGACATAAAAAAGTAGGTCGTAAAACTGAACAAAGAACTAATTAATATTTTAAAACACTGACGGTAATTAGCAATGTCTCTATAATGCGACCTGTCTGTTCATGCGTTGTTTTATTGTCATCTCTCTTATGTTGTATTTTTAAACCGGTTTGTCCTGTAGACGCAAAGGGACAGATCCATATTAGAAATAATAATAATAATAATAATAATAGTAATAATAATAATAGTAAATCTTTAAAGAAAAAGAAAAAGAAAAAAACTTGGGGTATACGCCCTGGTTATGGTGGATCTGTAGTATTAGAAATTAAAAGAATTTTGTTATAAAGAAAAGTAAAGAATAGAAAAAAAAAAGAAAATATGTTTAGAGAAGAAAATAGAGGCGTGAGGATCGGATCCATTAATGCGGAAAAATATAATATTCAGCATCAAATTATTGTAACATCAACAGCAGCAGCCACAACAACAACTATAATAATAATAATAATAATAATAATAATAATAATAATAATAATAATAATAATAATAATAATAATAATAATAATAATAATAATAATAATAATAATAATAATAACAACAACAATAAAGTAATAACACAGTAAAATCAATGCTTAGCCTTCGCATACAATCCTATTATTATTCTTCATTAACTTTGTTGTTTCCTTTGTTATAACGGAAATCCACACAAAAACGTTTCAATTTTTGAACATCTGACACATTCGCATAAGAATAATTTGACATGCCCAACCAGTTTATAGTCGTCAAAAAAGATATATATTAATGTATATTGAAACATGTACAGCAATTACGTATAATTTTCTGTTATCGTAGTCAGTAACATTACAGTAATAAATATTAATAATACATACGTCTCATGTTAGTTTTCAGTATGTTTGCTGCATTCAGTAGTTGCTAATTATACGTCTGAAGAAACATTATTGACTGGCAATTAATTTCATGTTGAAATATCAGAAATCATATTCAGTTATTTATTTAAATTTTAATTATCTTCTTTATGGTCATGCCGTTGCAGCTTTTGTTGTTAAGTTGGATAAAATGGTTCACTGAAATCCTAATCTGTATAATTTTGATATCAGTCATTAGCAGAGAAGAAAAGTACAAAAGTGTAACGATAATAATATCTTGTCAAAATAGACTCTCGTTCCCTTTTTTTTTCTCTCTCTCTCTCTCTCTCTCTCTCTCTCTCTCTCTCTCTCTCTCTCTCTCTCTCTCTCTCTCTCTCTCTCTCTCTCTCTCCTTGACTGTCATCTGACTATCAAAGTGTCTTGCGGTTAACCAAACACAGCCATGAAAAAGAACCAGAACCAGAGCGCGCCAGAATAACTTAATTAAGAAAATTCCAGAACACAAACAATATTATCGCAATGATACAATAACAAGAAGACGAGAAAAAGATTTCGAGTATCTCTTACGACAAAAAGGAACAAAAAAAAAAAAGAAAAGAAAACAGAAAGAAAAAACAAGAACATGCTCAAAAAAATCAAAAAAAAAGAAAAAGAAAAGAGAATCTTCCTGACGAAATCGATATCATGCAACTGGAGTGGCCATCCTATTATAAACAAACCATCAATATCAAATTTCTGCGATCTTGTTGCTAATTTAATTGGTTATTTCATATTGGCATCGGATCGCCTGCAGGAGGCGCTGTTTGCTAAACAGAACATTAATGCACGAATTTCCGCTGTCCACGTTAACTGACGTAACGGACCGTGAACGAAATGCTGCGCATGCGCATTCACAACCAGTGCGGCATGTGAGCAATCCATCTGATAGCAAACAGTGTCCGATTGACGTCTGATAACGTTTCTGCTTCGATACGTTTGCACAATCGAGTCACTCAGAAACGAGATTTTGACGAATCGAGTTCTCTTCGTTGGACGATGTGCTTGAAGAGAGAGGTATGCATGATGGTAAATGCAGCGGAAAGCGTGGTGAAAACATGCTTTTGCCAAATATGTTTTCTCTACTGCAAGATACACGTAAATCTTCCATACAAGACAAATCTAGCGTTAAGTTTTCTCAAAGTGCGTTTTACATTTTTGCTGATCTTGTCTTTTTGGGCTGCACTTTCTGCTGGTAAAGTGGTGTATGAACTGAAACAAGTTTTAGAAACGGAAAATCATTGGTCGTTTCATAATTATGTCAAAGCAACAGAAAATGGTTTATGTATATTTTCTCTTCTTCGAATTTAGTACCATCTACAGAGATTAATGGGTAATCAAATGAAAAATGTTCAATTTATTCGTAAGGTTAGATAATTATTATGAAAATTATTATTTACCATGCAAAATAAAAAGTGTATGAAATATTAGGCTTATTACGGGAAAAGCATGTTTACATTAATCTAATAAAAAATATATATATGATGCAGTGATTAAATTATATTTACTTTTTATAAAATACAATTTCATTTTGTGTTATTTGTTAGGAGGCGGGGGAAGAGGCATATCAGATTCATCATTACACTTTTTTTTTTCCTTTATGTTTATTGATTGAATTAGTCACAATTCTCACATAACGCAATGTAATTTGCCTTCATATTTTACAAGCAAAAATATGAAAGAAAAAAAAAAAAAGAAAAATAAATAAATAAGAATCGAAAAAAAAAAAATCTTCAGAGACTTTTACACGACATTTATCATTCGTTCCACACCACAACTGCAAAAAAAAAAACCTGACATAAAAAAGAGACAATTCTGCAAAGACCATAACCCGAAACTAATCCACGTAAATGATAAATTATCAACGCGGAATTTATGCGACGCTGTAGCCACATAAAATCTACATCAAGCACAGATGAAGTATTTGTCCCTTTGTCATCCGAATGGTCGTAGATTATGTTATTTATCGTTATAGGTAAATCCGAAGTTCTATAGTTTGGTCAGCTCATGCATAAATCCCATAAACGTGGAGACCGCCACACACAGTTAATACTTCTCTAAATATATTGCTTGTCAAAGTACTTAATTGTCCGCTCTCAGTCTCGATTAGGAATAGTGATGGAGTGAATCAGCATGATATATATATATATATATACACACACTTATTTATTTTATTTATTTACTTACTAAGTTACTTATTTGCACGCTTACTTCCGTATTTATTTATTTACTTATTTATATATTTATTGCTTTCCTGTTTTTTTTCGATTATTTTTTTTTTATAACTTATTAATTTTTAATTTGTTATTCTGTTGTTGTTGTTATTTGATCGTTCGTCAAATCTGTCATCCAGAAAATTTTGCTATTTTGTTTAAATTACTTCATACTCTTTCATATAAAGATCATACTTTGAACAACAGTCGATTAAATATCCTTTTTGTATCGTGCAGATGTGCTGGTGACTTCAAATATTAATGTGTATAAATTATTAACATGTAAAACAAAAACACACACACACAGAGAGAGAGAGAGAGAGAGAGAGAGAGAGAGAGAGAGAGAGAGAGAGAGAGAGAGAGAGAGAGAGAGAGAGAGAGAGAGAGAGAGAGAGAGAGAAAAACAAAACAGATAAAAAAAAAAAAAAAATGTTCTGATTTCAAACCTTTTAAAACCTTGAAACCTCAAATGCACTGAAGTCACATTAAATAGCAAATAATAAAAAAATCAAACGAGAGAAAATAAAATAAAATAAAATGATTAAAAACGTCTGGGAGAGATCTGATCGCCTGACAAAGACGTAACGTGAAGAACAAAATAACATTTTATTTTCAATAACTTTTAAACTCGGGGTAATGCGATCATTTTAAAACTTAATCTGAATTTCCAGTCCTTATAGAGTAAAACCAAAAAAAAAAATATTTTGTTTTCTTTCTTTTATTTCCCTCCTGCTCCTCCTCATCATAGACTTTGATTCGCAGGATCATTGGAAATCTCTATTTGATTTGTTGGGATATTTGGTGACGCTGATGATTATAACCAAATTTTCCAGTCAACTTTATCGTCCATTAAGACATGTTTAATTAAATATTCTCGGTTTTGTGACAAAATAACACAATTATTCTTTTCAACAAAGGATGAGTCATGTTTTTATTAATTTTTTAGCATTGATGTCTCTACTGGTTTTCTTTTTTCCTTCTTGGCTAAAGTTTCTCTTCTTTCATTTTTTTTTTCTCTCTCTATCTCTTTTTTTCCTTATTTCTACTTTTCCTTTTAGTAAATTTGCTCTTTTTTTTTTGCAGTCTCTGATCCTTTTCTTTAAAATCATTTCTGTTCATTTTTTATTTTATTATTATATTCAGTTTTCATTTTTTTTTAGTTTTCTCTTTTTCTTCGAGACTGTTGTTGAGAATAATCAAATTCTCTCTCTGGATTTCCTCTGTAATTCGTTTTCGTCTCTGCCAGCGCAGAGGGATTTGTTTCAGATTATGACAAGTCTTGCTGAGAAATATTTTTCTTCTTCTTCTTCTTCTGTCTCTTCTTTTTAAAATAAAGAAGAAACATTCAGGGCATAGTAGTATCTTAATAATTCCTTATAGCTTACTCTTTTTTTCATTAATTTTATTTTTTTTTTTTTTTTTTTTTTTTTTATTACGGTTCTTGTCGTTGTTGTGGTTTTCATCATCATTATAGTTATTACTACTGCTACTTCTGCTACTATTTTTACTACTACTGCTTCTACTACTACTAGTACTACTAGTACTACCACCAACACCTCTACTACTACTACTGCTACTACTATCATAATTATTATTATTATTATTATTATTATTATCATCATCATCATCATCATCATCATCATCATCATCATCATTAATAATATTTCTTCTGTTTTAACTGGTTTTTATTTCCGTTTATCTCTTCTGATTCTTTTCTTTAAATATACATAAATGTATGTGTTAGTGGTCCTTTAGAAAGTATTTTTTAAAAAATTAACGTTCATTTATGAAACTTTGATTTTCCATAGCAGCTATTACTTTATTATTCTGCTGTAATTATACACTACTGCCCAGATCCGTCGTTTTCTCTTTTCTCTGTTTCTCTCCTTTCACTGTGAACGTCATCGTAGCCATCATTATTGGTCATTATATCCTCGAGATCAATGTAAATACATGTGGACTTCTACAATAGGACAAAATATTATGCTATTACATCAGATTAATTCATCATAATGTTCGTTACTTCATTTTCTTCTTCGTAGTCTTCATCGATACTTTTTTCTTCTTCTTTCGTTTTTTTTCTCCTTTTTGTCCTTCCATGTATTTGTTTCTTTCTTCTTGTTCTTCTCGTCATCATCATCATTATCATCATCATCATCTTCAACCCCGTTGTCGCCGTCGTAATCATTATCATCAATACCTTCTTCCTCTTTTTCCTTTTATGTCCTTCCACTTATTCGTGTCTTTTGTCTTCTTTTTCTTCTTCTTCTTCTTCTTCTTCTTCTTCTTCTTCTTCTTCTTTCTCTCCTTGTTCTTCTCCTTCTTCTTATCACTCTTGCAATAAATTATTCTCTCTCTCTCTCTCTCTCTCTCTCTGGCGGGCTTTAACAATTCACCAGTCCTCATCGTCTTATCTCTTACTTCTCGTCCAGCCTCTCGCGTACAAGACGCTAATCGCCACAAGAACATAACACTAAGAAAGTCAAGAGATATCGCACCTAATGGTGTTATACATCAAGCAGCGGATCAAGTGATGGGCGCTGATACCCGTATCTTCTTCACCATCTCTCGAGCCAGCTCGTAGCGACTTCAGCAAGGCAAACGTAAACCCACTCTCCATATTGTACGGTTAATCAGGTTTTGTATTCTCTTTATTTCCATATACCGCCGTCAGTCACTCGATCCAGGCATATCCAGTGATCAAGAGCGAGGATTACTTGTCCCAATTAAGAATGAACTAATTACACGGGCGGATCGGTTTTGCCCGAGTTTATTTGTCCGTTAGAAGACAAAAACAGCGTCGAAACGTTTGATGATGGTTGGAAATTCTGGCGTTAAACAGCGGCGATGTTTGTAGAACGAAATGTAAACAGCTGAATAATGTGTTTGGGTAGTTAGTTAGGGCGGTAGTAAAGTTGCTGGTGCATTTATTGGGATTGGGTGTGTTTTTTGTGTATGTGTTTGTGTGTGTTTGTGTTGTTTGTGTTAATGTGTGTGCATGATTGCCGTATTTTCCAACATGCCTTTTTAAAAAATCCGTTTTAATATTATTACTTGTTCGTTTACACATTGCAGAAATTACTGCAGTACGATTTAGGCAAAATGTAAACAAACAAACACACAAATAAACATAGAAAATAATAAATAAATAAATAAATAAATAAATAAATAAATAAATAAATAAATACATAAATAAAATAAATAAGTAAACAAATAAATAAACAAACCAATAAACAAACAAACACATAAATAAATAAATAAATAAATAAATAACTCCGCCATATCTTAAATATATCTCTTGAACGGGATATTCAAGGCAATTCAACGGTTGATTAACCAATCGATTTAAATTAAAAATTCAACCATCATATTCCGGTGAGAATACGGTAACGACGCCAACGAACAATAGGGTATTGAACTGTCTGCGAAAACGCGAAGTGTACCGTAAAGTTCTAAACAAAACCAACGCTGCGTTATCCAGTTTACGTGTCTCCGTTAATAATCGTATAAGTAAGAGTTCAGACTGCGATCAACTGGTGCATACATTATTACTGTAAACCGTCTTTATCCGTGAGCCCGAAACCTATAACACAATAATGTGTGGCATTCATTTTATGTATGTGTATGTGGGTTTTTTGATTTTTTGAATATTTATACTGTATGAATGAAACGTTTGAATGCTACTTACGGTAATACACTGTGATGCGGATGGCAGTTTAATACTGTTTTGTCGTCATATGCGCATCGTTATATAATTAGACGCCGTTTGCGAGAGCACCAGATAACCCACACTGACAAGTCAAGATACAATGGTAAATATAAAAACGTAAAACACGCTAATCAATATTAATTAAATGACTGTTTATTTTATTATAGAAAAAAATCACTCGAATGAAGGAAAGCTTGTAGACAAATCTATGTAGGGATGGTATATTTAATTAAATATGTATGCCTGGGTGTGTGATGCTGTATTATATTTATAAAGGCGCGTGTATGATTGTAAGTGTGACCGTTTATAAGAGTCTGTAAAGTGATTTTTGTTTTCTTCCAGTCTGTGATAAAAGAACATAAAACAATTCTTGATAGCAGCAGATAACAGTCGCTACTGGAATGGCGTCGGTGGGTTTTTCTCTCTCGTAACCGACATAACGCGAGAGCTCTGTAAAATTCAGCAAATGTTACTGATACAGTGTGATGAAAAACCGTAGATTAAGAACAATTTAAAATCTAAATTTTTTTAAAATCCCCTCTTAGAAAAAAAAAGAAGAAAAAAAAAAAGTAGTTCTATTGTTAAATCACTTAATGTTACATTCTGGTCCTAAATGATATTTTGATTACAATATCTTGCCAGGACTTACGAAAGACTGGATAACAGATACACAATAATGCTTTTTTTTTTTTTTTTTTTTTCTAAATCCTAACTTACAAATGCAAAATACTACCATGTTGATACGTATCTGATGGAGCAAATATGTTCCTCTGCTGCTACTGCTAATACTACCTCTACTTTACTACTACTACTATTAATATAGCTACTACTACTACTACAGCTATTACTATTCCTATTCCAATATCACTACCACAGTGACCACTATTTTAGACATAATACACAGAAATGTCTACAATACAAATCCATGGTTTCTGGAACTCTGCTTGAATGAACCGCGTTTTTAACGCTCGAAAAAGCTGTTAACAAAAGCTACAACTACGGTTACACAAAGACTGACAAATGCTGCTAAATAACACGAGCACGACAAAATGGCAGCACTAACGATAATTACAAAAGGTGCACGTGTTAAATCATGACCACCAAACTTGTGTCCCGCAAACCAAAATCGATTCGCTTTTCAATTCAGGATTGCCGAGACGAATAATCCACTATATACACATTAGTCTTATATAATGGCATCAGTGTGTTAGAGAAATAGAATTATTAATTGCTTCAGGCTTTTCATAACGAGACAATGGAATACTATATAGTTTCTTGTTGGTAGGACATACTGTAAAGGAATGTTCTTTCACGCATATTTTTGATCTGAATAAAGCAGTCTGTATTAATAATAACAACGTTTATTAGAATGAACTCGTTAGACATCCACTGTCTCCTAGGACGAACTGAAAAACAGTCCCCCAGCGGTTTAAAGATTTATTAATCTGCTATTAGTGGAACGAATAAGAAGGAGACATTGTAATGCATGACATGGTCCGTATGTGTGTGTGTGTGTGTGTATATGTGTGTGTGTGTGTGTGTGTGTGTGTACTAATTGCGCGATGATAATTATATTATCATTAATGACGTCGGCAAACAGACTATGACATGTTGTTATTATTATTATTGTTGTTGTTGTTGTTGTTGTTGTTGTTGTTGTGATTGTTCATGATATTGTTATTGTCGTCCTTACATACTTTGGTGAACTTTTTGTATATCATTTAATCGTATGCTTCTATTTCGCGACCTTTGACAGCTGGCGATATTAACCTTCTTTACTGAGTATACTAACTCTTTTGTACAACATTCTGTCATTGTACAGTCATTGCTGCATTTTGCTAATTTAGTATTTTGCTAACACTTACACTACAGGATTCTTTTTTTCTGTTACCTCCGGTACTACAGTCTGTTAATTTCCTGGTATTGTAGGATATTCGTTTCCTGTTACCTTTGCACTACAGTTTCACCGCTTTTTGTTATCATTGATAGGATAGGATCGCCACTTCTACTGTTTTTTGCTTCTACAGGATATCCTTTTTCTGTTATCACTGTTTGTACTGCAGGATATCCGTTTTCTTTTACCAATGTCTGTACTGCAGAATATCCTTTTCCTGTTACCACTGTCTGTACTGCAGGATATCCGTTTTCTGTTACCACTGTCTGTACAGGATCGTGGTTACGTGTTACCACTCGCACTACGGAATCGTACTACAAACAAACGGCTACCGCACAAACAAAAAGCGTGAAGAGACTTACAAAAGACTTCACGAACATTCCGCGCAGTGAAGGCAATGAACTCTGAACAAGGAGACTTCCGCTACGTGAAGTGATGTATGAAGGATTCTGTTCAGAGCTGCCAAGAAAGTAAATATTTTTCTAGAGTTCTTTGCGGTACTTCAGTGCCTACTTTACAGCCCGTTTTTGCAAAGCTGTTTCCACTTAAGTGACTGTTATCGCCTTGATAATGTATTGACAAGTATGAGATCTTTCCAGCTCTCGCCTAATCCCGCACGCATGATTTGAAATCAAAGTTCGTGTTTATCAACGTGTCCACGTTTTATGAACACGAAGCACAAGACGGCGGTTAGAGATTGGCTTTTATTACCGCATTAAATTGTCTCGGTTTTGGAGTCTCGATTGACGGAATTGCTTGCTTGTTTGTTTGCTTGCTTGTTTGCTTGTATGTTTGTTTGTTTGTTTGTTTGTTTGTTTGTTTCTTTAGTGTTGCTAGTGGACTCACTAGAATCTAGTGTTAGCAACAGTAATAGTAATATAACAAACGTAATAGGCTTAATAGTAATAATATAAGTACTAGCACTAGCAGTAGCAGTAGTCGCAGTAGTAGCAGTAGCAGCAGTAGCAGCAGTAGCATCAGTAGCAGCAGTAGTAGTAGTAGAAGAAGAAGAAGAAGAAGAAATAACAACAGTTCTGGTAATGGTAGTAATAATTAAAGTAACTTATGTAGAATGATTGTTTTTGTTTTTCTGGTTTCTTTCTGTACTGACTAAGGCGTCATCGCCGTCGTCATCATCATCACTATTAGTGTTACTATTATTATTATCATCGGTGGTGTTGCTGTAGTTGTTATTTTAAATACGAAACTATATTTGCTTCCTAAGACGTAGGTAATTAATGTTTAATTATATTATGACGTCTTGGGATTATAGACATTTTGTGTCTGTTATATTTGTGAAAGATGTAAACACGGCGTTTTGGTTTGGCCAGTAGTAGGCCTAAAGCTCTTCAGCTAACTAAGAACTAAGCAGTATATATGACGATTATATATTTAAAAAAAATTATAAATGTAAAATTCAGTTCGATCAAGACAGTTGCTAGGCAGCCTTACACATTGATGTAACTAAGTACACTAGTACATTGGTTTTTATATTTATTTATTTATTTATTTATTTATTTATTTATCTCTTCTTTTTTGGGGTCTAGATAACAACAACAATAGTAATAATAATAACAACAAAGACAATAAATAAATAAATTCATTCACTCACTCATTCATTTATTCGTTCGCTCATTAATCAGAGCTTTTGTTTACTATGTTCAGAATATAAGCTCTTCGACGCATTAATATACAACACACTGTATACAATACTTAATACTGTGTTAAGTTTTCTAGTACTGAATCAGTATTGCTGACCAGACCAATGTCAAGGTCCGTTATCTTCAATCAGAACCTAACAAACGATTAAAGCTCGTATAAGCTTTGGTGCACGTTCTCCAGTTGACATGTCGTTGCCTTAAGTAGCTTAACTTAGTTTAAGACAGTTTACTGGATTCTGTGTCTCATAGCATGGGTCAGTCGTTGTTTACGTTGGACCTGGGTTGTAATAATAATAATAATAATAATAATAATAATAATAATAATAATAATAAAAAGAAGAAGAAGAACAACAACAACAACAAGAACAGGATGATGCTGATGATGATAACGAAATATGTGGTCCTAAGAAATAGTAGCAGTAGTACTAGTAGTAGTAGTAGTGGTAGTAGTAGTAATAGTAATATTAGTAGAGCAGTAGTAGTAGTATAGTTGTAGTAGTAGTAGTAGTAGTAGTAGTAGTAGTAGTAGTAGTAGCTGTAATGGCATGGAAGTGGTAGCAGTAGAAGTATTTGTTGTAGTAGTAGTAGTAGAAGTGATGGTAGCACTACAGATAGTTCTTGTTATTACAAAAGGAAAATGATGACGATGATGGTGGTGATTTAGCAAATCATAACCAGGAAGTATGAACGTTTAAAATGCATAGACAATTTAAACGATTTGATTACGGCTTCGTTTTTCTTCTTTCTTTTTTCTTTTTTTTTGTGTGTGTTTTATCTTGAGACCCTTTACCCATCACATCAATACCTGTTTTATTGCATAAAACATTTTTTTTACAGAACATAAAAACTTTGACACTATTCCACTCTAGACTCAAATCCTACTCAGCACTTCAAAGTGCCTGTTCTATAATAACCTTTTCAGCGCCACAGATTGAATCCTGTGCTGTAACGCTGTTAAGTAAACTGTCCCTTTTCAGTCATTTAGCTTTACTCTTGTGTACAATTACTTTACAGGAATATTTTAAACGGCATCCGTTACGCCGAGCGTCTGTTATACGACATTGCATCTAAAAGTTTACCAGCGAGATTTTCTCGTTTCGCTCGAAGACCCGCTCTCAATTACGTTCTCCAACGACATTTACATTTGTAAATGAAAAAAAAAAGAAGAAGAAAAAACAGAAAAAGGAATAGCAATGATTTCACGATAGTGTGGTAATTCGGTGGAATATGGCTGTGTTTTATATTGTGTTGTCTTTTGTCATTACCATATGTAAATACTGTTACATTTTTATTTTATTTTTTTTCTTCTTCTTCTTCTTTTTCTCTGTCCCTGCACGGTTCGTGGATCCAAGGCGAGCTGTTTATCGTAGCAAATGTAAGTTGTTAATAAATCGATTATCGCTGAATAGATTCATAACGGTTTATGTGCGAACAGGATCGATATATTAACGGCCGGAACGATTAATCTTTTCATATAGCATTAACAAATTTAATAAATGTAAAAAAAAAAAAAAAAAAAAAATTATTTTTTATTTAACAACATCTAATATCCTGTTTTAATTGTCGTTATCTTTTTAAATTTTCATGTTATTTTGTTACGTGTTTGTTTTCACAGACAACGAAAACTTGTTCGTTAAACACACAACAGAGCGAAAACAAAAATAAAAATCAATATATAACATAGAAACATTAAAACTGTATGTACGTGAGTCTGTGCTGTGTAAACTGTAACTAATTGAAATGATTGTTTCTGTGATAATGTATTGTATGAGATGTAAAAGTGACTCGTCATTCATTTTGGCAGAGGTGTTTTCTTTCTGTTGCCATGACTGAAATTTCATTATATCAGTTTCGTATAAAATACGTTTAATACCTCATATCATCTGTTATTAAAATGTTCTAAATTGTTAATATAGACAAGTAAGTTGGTCGATATGTAAAGAGTTAGATAAGTAACAGGTAGACAAACGTATGAGTAGACAGGTAGGTAAGCAAGACGACAGGTAGGCAGGCAGGTAGCAGTGGAGATAGTTGGTACGTCATAACTGGATAGATAGAAATTTAGGTAGGTAGAGACTAGCTAAATGGACAGACATACAGAGAAACGTACAAGCCGTCAGAGAGTCAGGACTATATGTAGACAGACTGGAAGGTAAGTATGAAAATAGAATGATAGATTCGTTGGTAAGTAGATGGATGGAGGCGGTTTGGAAGTCAGAGGGGATGATAAAAAAATATCAAAAGAAAAGCAGGCAGATAAATAAAGTGATAGAGACATAGGGGATGGGTAATTAAAAAAAAAAAAAAACAACTACAGATTTAATTCAAATAGTAAAATAAATAGAGAAAGGGACAGAGCAGTCTTAAACCAAAATTACTGGCATGTAGAACATAATATTTTAAATGACACACTCCTACATCAGCACCTGAGTTAAACAAAACAGAGAGAGACACATCGTAATATCAGAGACGTCGATCCGCAAATATATTCAGAAATCATTAACACCATTGATCCAAGTGGCCGCTGTGGACGCTGTAACAAGATGTCAATGGAGCGATCAATTGTCCACTTTTGCCATGACGTCGCGCCTGTTTGTTCGCACCCGATTCCAGACTCATGACGCATTGTGCGTCGATCGATCTTCATCAAATAGATGGGCTTTTTATTAGCTGTTAATGACAGTGTGAGTTTCCACATCGCTTTGTAAATATTGACGAAAAAAAAATAAAAAATAAAACAAACCCCTAAAAAACCTGACAGAATGAAAATAGAAACTGCTTCATGTTATTCAACTTTTTTCTGTTACCGGTGCTTGGATGAATTTGCGTTGTAATATATTGTCCAAAAAAAAAAAAAAAAAAAAAAAAATGAGCTTAAAAAAAGACTTACGTTCTTAGTTTGATGTAAAAATCTTTTGTGCGAAGCCATTTAGCAGGTAAATTTATTTTTGGTTGAAAAAAGTATCGACATGGATTGCATTAATTCTGTTTTGTTGCTTTGCTGTTATACAATATGAAAGATGATTGATGATACGCCTTCAGAATTGTAACATACCTGTTACAGCTATCATCATATTACCACTAATATTTGAATTAAAATTACTACTACCACTACTACTACTACTACCACCACCACTACTACTGTTACTCATACTACTACTACTACCACTACTACTGTTACTATTATTATTACTACTACTGTCACTACTACTACTTCTACCATAAATGCTGCCATAGCTACTACAAGTATAATTACTACTACTACTACTGCTGCTGCTGCTGCTACTACTATTACTACCACTACTATCATCACTACTATTACCTCTACTAGAATTATTATTAATAATAGTACTACACAAGAACAACTACTACTACTATTTCTACACCACCGCCACTACTGCAGATACATATACTACTTACCTCTACTACAAGTAGTGCTATTGTTACCACACAGATTACTATTATTGTCACTATTGTGACATTTATTTGTTGTCGTTTATATTACTATTTTATATTTAACTCTTAAATTTCTTGTCTTTATTATATTTGCCTGTTATTGTTGTTGTAGCTGCTGCTGCTGCTAATGGTGTCGTTGTTGCATTTGTTTTATGGTTATTGGTATTACCGCATTCCTTAACATTGTATTATTATTATTATTGTTGTTATTATTATTATTATTATTGTTGTTGTTGTTGTTGTTGTTGTTGCTGTTGTTATTATTATTATTATTGTTGTTGTTGTTGTTGTTATTATTATTACCCACACAAGCATTATGACAATTATCATAACCACAGTCTGTTGTTGTTGTGTTTTTTTTGTGTTTTTTTAGTTATTTATGTTCTTTCCTCTTTAATTATTATCACCATAACTTCGCCGTTGCTAACGCTATTCATCTTTATAAATATGATACTGTTTCTCTTATTAACTTAACGTCATTTTATAAATTACGTCTAAATTCCTGATTTACCAGCGTTCCGTTCGAGACTTTTTAACGACGTTGCGCAACTTGGGTTAACTGAATTACCCAGACAGTCTCGAACACCTAGCGAAATGTGCTTTTCAGATTAATAACACGCGCTGAATGGATGGAAAGAACGGGCCTGGCACCTTTTCAGAATTCGTGCTATTTAATGCAGATATAATATATTCTCCTACCGCCTCTCTCGCGGGTTCTCGAAATTAAAGCAGCTACTTTGATGTCAAATTGAATTTCTGCTGCAAAGACAGAAACAAACATATGTTTTCGGCGAAGAGGATATCTTGAATTAGCTGCATTAACCTCTCTTGCGGTTTAGCAGGCTATTTAAAAAGCGATTCTCGGGTGTGTGTGTGTATATCTGTCTGGCAGTCCACGTTTGAGTCGTGTAATTAGCCAGTTTGATGAGATGGTGGGAGATTTAAAAGAGATTTAAAAGAGGTGGAGTAAAAAAAATAAATAAATAAATAAATAATAAATAAATAACCACTGAGCTCTAAGAATAAAAGAGGATTTTTTTTTTTTTTTTTTTTTTTTTTAAAGAGGTAACAGAGTTAAGTTATTCTTTTAAAGTGATTTGTGCAATACTAATGAAGACTTGACATTAGCTTAATACTGAAATATAATGATTAACTTTATGGACATAAGCCAGACATTTTTTTATTGTATGTATGTATGTATGTATGTATGTTTGTTTGTATGTATGTTTGTATGTATGTATGTATGTATGTATGTATGTATGTATGTATGTATGTATGTATGTATGTATGTATGTATGTATGTATTATTATTATTATTATTATTATTATTATTATTATTATTATTATTATTGTTATTTGTTTCCTCTCATGAGCTACTGTTTAAAATATACACGTATGTTTTGAAACAAATAGTACCATCAACAGTTTATATACCACCCCCGCATACGAATCCACACTGATACTTATACATCTATATCTACAGTTGCTTTGTAATAACATCACCAACATTTTCACAATATACACAAGTATATAATTATATTCTTTGAAATAATAATAATAATAATAATAATAATAATAATAATAACACACACGTATAGATGGAATTAAAGTAAAAACTACATGAAACAATCTGACACCAGACTGTGAAGATATATAATATTTTTTTGTACAATCTACAACATTGCCGGAAACTGATGCCATCTGTTACAAATACAGCAAAAATACCAAGTTTCTGAAACAGAAAATGATTCATTATTTACTTTTACTTACAAAACGCTTAAAAAGCATTTATGCAATTTGTGTCAAGGTAAATTGTGATGTCGGCAGAAAAAAAAATATATATATATATATATATATATATATATATATGACTTTTGGTTTGATCGTCGGCTGAAACATTGCGAGGTGTTGGTGACGTCAGAACAATGTCGTAATGATACGATGAGTACAGAAAAACAAAACGACGAAATAAACATTTATTTAATCAGAAAGTTTTCGATTATTTGATATCGATTGTACATTTTATATATCCATTTAGTATAAAGATCATACAAAACAGGAAATATTATATTACTCTTATGATTAGCAGCAGGAAATTTTCCCTGAGTGGGGAAAATATTCATACTGACTTCGATAAACCGATCATGCGAATTTGATATAAGATTTTTAAAAATTAATCTCTACAGGGGTTAAATATTTTGTCTCTGCAATGGCTGATAGTTCGAAAAAAGTTCTGTTTTGATTTAGAAAAATAAAAAATGAAAATAAAAGTTATGTGTCTTATATAATCTTTACATAATATGTGAAGCTGGTTTATGGTTTTGGATAGCACAAAAGCTAGAATGGAATAATTAACTGTGTTCTCGTGTTTCACATAAATGTCATTTGGAATACGGCTGTTAAACAGCAGATCCATATCCTAAGAGCATAATTTTTAATATTTTTTTTATTATTGACTGAAATTAAACTCTAACATATTGCTGCGTCCTGTGCGTTATGTTAGTATCTCTGTGAATTTGCGCGCTGACATATTTTGAACTATCTCTGGAAACTTCATCGCTTTAATTGGCGTAGTGTTGAATATAAATGGCCGAAGAGTTTGTTTAAAAAGTCGATATCTGGCTTTCAGAACGCTCTGTTTACTTTATGCGAGAAATTTTAAGACCTTCGGCCGTAATGTCAGTTCCATTAGTGAATTAGTGTCCCGACTTGATGGCGTTAGCAATTAACAGGCTTATTAACGCTTCGCGAGTTCTTGATGGTCACTTGCAATCGACGAGGCGTGTTTGATTCTGACGACAAGAAGGCCTATAGCCGATTAGTGTTTTTTGTACGATACGGCAACTTTTCTAGTGTCATAATTAGTACAAACGTTAACGTAATTTTCTGTCAACTGTTTTAGAACAATAAAAAGGCTGGGTTAGGTTCTAGAAGTTCAGAGTTTACGGTGAGATTATATCATCGGGTTTGAAAACGGTCGATTGTCTTGTTTGTTGTCGGTTTTTTTTCTAGTTTTACCGTCTTCGGATTTTTTGGCGTATTGTTTTAATATCCAGTTTTACAAATCTCTGTAGAATAATAAAAATTTCCCTCGGGGATAGTTGAATTGAATAAAATATTAAAGGTTAGCTGGATTATAAAAAGAAAACAAAAAACAAAATAAGCGTAAAAGAAAGTGATCTTAATGATTCAAAATGGACAAAGGATGATAAATAAGTATGTAACCAGTGCCGCAAACTGATGAAATGTTAAAGTAATCACAGTTTACTCTATTTAAATATTACACCTTCAGCAAAACAGAATTTTTTAGAAAACGTAACATTACAGCGAGTTTCTTCAGTAAACACAGGCTGCCAGGATCTCTCCCCCATTATCTGATCTATCTCCAGATCTAAGAAAAAGAATGTGATGATCTTGTAATGCATTACCGTCTTTCCACAGTACTGGAAGAGTTTCGTTTCTGAACTGCACAACCTGACAAAGCACTGTTATCGTTCTGCCAATATCTCATTCTTAAACCATAATGAAAATAAATTACCTTGAACTGAGCTGCGGTTTCGACAATGAGCATATCTGGCTTGGAAAATACGTAAAAGATAAAAGCGGAACAACATGGTGTGAAAAAAAAAAAAAAAAATGTTGAAAAACGGAGCGTTGGGATGGAAAAAAAAGAAGGAAAACTGAGACAAAAAGAAAAACTTCTAAGCTGTGTTGTAAACAAACATGTAACTTGTAAGTAATTACCGTATCGTTCAATAACATGATACGACTGTTGCAAACGGGTGATTAATTGCAACCTTTAACATCCGTGCCCAAATCAGCGGACTTAACTGTTCTCATCAGGCCATCCTCCAACACACGACTTCTTTGATAAAATATAATTATATGTATTTCCTTTGGCAAATAAAATATTAATCAGAATTTCCAGAATATCGGAGCGATAGTGGTTGAAGAAGAAATGTATACGTTTTGTATGTTTTATTATTTTTATTTTTATTTTTTATTTAATTTTTATTTTAATTTTAATTTTAATTTTACTTCATTTTATTTTAATTCATTTTATTCCTTTGTTTTTTTCTTTAGTTTTACTTTTTTTTTCTTCAACCAAACACCTGGATTTACCACAAGGTGCAATATATTGTATTTAAGGCAGTACACTGAATGTAAAATGAACAAAGTGTTTACTTAATTTTATTTATTTATTTATTTACCACAGACCAATGGTATAGCATCTAGCTAGACTTTCAAGACACGACAGCACCTACTTGGTTAACGCACCCTCATCCTAGCATTCTGTTATCAGCATTTTAAGCGTCTTGTTCTTAAATACTGCATTCTCAGAAACGCTTCGTTCAGCGTGAAATATAAACCTTAAATTTTTCTGCAGTCATACATATAACCAGAACCGGTTTTAAGCCAGCTAAACAAATTGCTCATAGCTCTCGAGTGAATCATTTTAGTCTTGTCTCAAGTAAAACTGCATCCTGAAAGTGCCAGACCTGCAAAAATATTGTCATAAAGCAGCAAACTTGCAAGTTGAGGTTTTGTGTTTGCTGAATTTTTTATGACAGGTAAGGGCGAGACACTAAGTACAATATTCTTCTTTTCGCTGAAACAGATCTTGGTGAAACGCCAGAAATGTTTCCAATCGAACTTTACAGCTCCTGTTTATACCATTGTAATACTCATAAACTATAACAGTTTAACTCGAATTTAGCGACATGAAAATAGTAAAAATTTAAAAGGATTACTAGTAGAAGTGTATTACTGCTCTAAGTGTAAATGGTGTTCACAATGTTCAGGAAGTGATACAAGAAGTTAAGCTGATGTTTAACAAGAAATGTTAACAAGAAAATAAATCATAAGCTAGCTGCCACTAATTAATGAAGACGGCTGAAGACGATGTTTCACCCTCTACGTATACAACTCGCACACGACTGATAGTTCCGTCAAAATAAACTGTGCAGCCCGATTTTATTTCAAGTGCTTTATCTTGTTAAGTTTTGCGTTGAAAGACTTGAACAAATGTTTTGCAAGTGGTTGAAACTATTTAAGAAACAGAAGTAACTATTTTGAGTAGGGAAAGTTAAATCCTGCTTCAAGTATAAACATCAGTGTTATTTTATTTGAACTTCTTGTGATGTGTGTTTTTCTTTTCTTTTCTTTTTTTTTTACTTTGTGTTTTAACTTTTTTATTATTATTATTACTTTTTTTTTTTTTTGCAATTGTATTATTCTTACTATTTTCCTTTTCTTTTCTTTCGACAAGAAAAGTAACACACTAACATATATCAAAATATTTGTATACAATTTCACGAACCCATTCATTTTTACATCTTATCTGTGTTCATAAACCTTAATTCAAAACTGACTCACACGTGTACACACGCACGCATACATAGATACAAACACTACAACCCATAAATTTACATATACAGATAAATATTACAGAAACAAGAATACCACACACATAAATGTTACATAAACAAAGGCTCAAAGCACGTACACACGCACACACGCACACTGTGGACTATTAATTAATTTACCCAGATGTTATTAATTAAGAGTATTGTGACAGAAGTTGTAAGAGACTGAGAAATAGTGGAAATCATATAATCTGGTTCTTACGTACCACGTGTTTCACGTAACCCCAGTCTCTCTTTCATTATCTATTCATGTACTTAATTTGCTTAGTTTCGTTATTTCCTTAATTTCATTATGATCATTATTTATTCAGTCATTTTTCACTATGTATTCAGCCATTTGGTTACATTTTCATTTGTGTTCATGTCTCTGTGTTCTTTTCTCTCCTGATTTTCATTATGTACGTCTCTATATTTTATTGTTCCAAATTCAGCTTGGGTTCTGCCACTGTATAATACAAGCTGTCTATTTTTTAGTAATGACACACACACATACATATACACACATGCAAACACACATACAAACATACACACGCCACACAAAAATACATACATACACACCTGTATGTATATGTATAGTATACATGTGTGTGTGTCTGTGTGTTTGTGTGGTGTGTGTATGTTTCTGTGTGTATGACTTATTAATGACAATTTTGACATTTGGATTGCAAATAAGGTATAATATTCCTCAGATCAATTTTAAGGTTAAAAATTGATATATATATATATATATATATATATATGTATATATATATTCCCATTCGTTTGGCAACATAATTCAGTGATATTTACAGTGTTTCTGTAAAAAAAAAAAAAAAAAAACGAAATTGAGCTGTTTCACTTTAATTTTGCTTTTTCTACAACAGATTACATATAATCACCTTCTACTTCGTTGTAACATATTCTTTTTTTACGTTTTGTAGACATCTTTACAGCGGTGGAATTAGTTGCGCGTCTTGATATAAATACCTTCTATCCACGCTTAAATATAGACCTATCTAATCTGCACAGTTATTGCTTAGGCACCTTTTAAATTCTACTTCGTTTCTGAAAGCTGTCATCAGAAGATAGCACAAATGAATAAATAAGATTACAGAGAAAGTTAACAAGACCATTTTTCCGTCTTTCAGATATTATGACGTCTGCCTTGGGACCGACATATACCGAGTTCGTGTCCTGGTACCGGAACGGTTGAAGAGAAACAACAGAGGCAAAAATCCAGTACAATCTACAGTTTAACATGCTAACAATTTCTCTTCTCTTGATTAGAAAATACTGCATCTTAGACTACTCCCTGTTCATTATATATAAGAACGTGTAAAATGGATAACTGATTAATCGATTGATTGACCGGCTTATTGGTTGTTTGGTTTGGTTGAATGAGAATTTTCAATCAGTTCTGGACATTACTGTGAAGATATTATAAGCAAAGTTATTTATTTATTTATTTATTTTATTTTTTTTTTTTTTTTTTTTTTGAATATTTTATTATTTTTAGAATCTTGGAAAGGTACCTATCTTTAATAAGCTTAATTAAGTCTGACTAGTGTACAGTAATTACTACCTGACACGAGTTTTTATTATTATTATTATTATTATTATTATTATTATTATTATTATTATTATTATTATTATTATTATTATTATTATTATCGGTGCACTGCACAGAACGAACGAAACAGTATATTAATATTATAGTAATTCATCTTCTAACGCACAAACATCATGACAGATGGATTTGTATTCCATTTTATTTATTAAAGAACATCTTCATAAAGGTAGCAGACACTTGTGTTTAATAAATCCTGTACACAAATCATAAAAATAAGCACTCGTTGTACACTTACAATACTTGATCGTTCAGCAGTATGTATTTAATAAAAATACGTTTTTATCTGGCTGAAGAACTTAAGCTTTAAACTGCAGCGGTCATATTCAGAGTTGACTGGGACTCACACAGAAAATAATTAACACGGAAGTTTTTCTATTGTGTTTCTCTTGTATGGAACTGACAACTAACGGGGCTGTGTACAAAAGAGAAATTTAGCAATTTCCTGAACGCTGGATTGTAGACCATCATGCGACGTGCAAGATTAATAGTTGTAACCCAGTGACATACATCCCAAGTAAAATGTAAAACGCCAGCGGAGAAACACGTTTTTGTAAGAAAGTGCTGAGTACGTACTGCATGCAGTGAGGGATAGAAGAACTGATGGATGAATAGATGGATGAATGAATGGGTGGATGGATGGATGGAAGAATGGATGGATGGATGGTTGAATGGATGGACATGCACATTACATATTCATGCATATTATCATCAATATTATCATAGATTCATAGGTATAATTATCAGTAATTCTCATCACAGAGCCATACGTATCATTATCATAATATGTATTTATTATCAGTAACTCTTGTGATAGATCCATACGTATCATTATCAACAATTCTCGTAATACACTGATATGTATTATTATCAGTAACTTAAGATCCATACGTGTTATTATCAATTACTCTTATCATATATTCATATGTATAATTATCAGTATTTCTCATCATAGATCCGTATGTATTATTATCAATAACGCGTGTCATAAATCAGTACGTATATTATTGTCACTATTATCACTATGATCCATACGTATTCTTATCAACAGCTCTGATCACAGCTGCATACGTCGCTTGCTAGTTCTGTGAGATCCTGCTCTCGTGTTGAGATCTGACGAAGTTGACTGTCGGGGGCTGCCTGCAGTCGAGCACTTACTCTCACAAAGGTTGTTCGAGCTAATTGAATCTGCTTTAGACTCATGAATTGTGCACGCTCTTTGGCGTCCCGGTCCTACGTAGATTCGCGTGACTCTGCACCCGGACACGGGACTGTTTATCAATATTCAAGTAGATGTCGGGATCTCTAATTGAAGAAGGTGCTTCGATTCCTGACTGCGCGTGCACGAACAACGTACGACAGCACAAACTCTTACCAGACTTGGGCCAGACGCAGAAGAAGAAACGTATTCCCCAGCGTAGTACGCTTCACTTTGAATTATTTAAAGTCAAGTGTGATTCAAGAGTTTAACCACATTAAACAATTAACGTTATTTATGGATTGCCACTTGTACATTTTTTTAACCCATGAAACGTAATAGACGGGAGGCAAGATTGTGGGAGAGATATTCGTTATTGTTTTCTTTTTTTCGTGTTTTGTTTTCCTTGTCTTCCTTTTTTCTTTTTTCTTTTTTTTCTTTTTCTTTTTAACACTTAAAATAACTTCACAAATTAGAGCTTGTTTAACCAGAATTTGTTTTCATTTTATAGCTTTTGTTTTTATTTTTATCATTATTTTCTTTTACTCATTTTAGCTATTGTTTTTTAATTGGGATTTTTAGAATAGTCCTTTCTAAATGTTTGCCAAAAAGATTCACCGCAGAATTTTTTAGCTTAACTTTATTATACAAACTTCAAGTACTTTTAGATTTTAAAAACCAGCGAAATAAGCATCTTTTGTTTTCGTTTTTTGTTTCATTCACTCATGCTTTCCTAATTTCTTTCTTTAATCGACACTTTCTTTTCTTTTTTGTTTCCTCAATATTTCAACTCCAATTTCATGGTAATTTACTAGCAAGCAAATCATATATATATATATATATATATGTAAATTTTGAGTCGTTGAATTTTTCACAGCATTTAAGTGTTGCGTTTCTTTTATGAAAGTTCCAGAATTAGTCAGTAACATCTTTACACTTGAGAATCAAAACTAAAAGAAGGAACCATATACAGTAGTTTCTCAGAATATGTGGAGATTGACGATAGACAGAAGGACGACGGGTGATGAATAGATGGAAGGATGGATTCACGAACTGATGTTGTGATAGATAAACTAAGTAATAATAAAAATAATTAAGAAAAAGTAATTGCTAAAGAAAGTGTCTCTCTCTTTTATAAATGTGTCTCACATACTTTCTCCCTTTCTCCACCACATCTCTCTGTCTCTGTCTCTGTCTCTCTCTCACTCTGTCTCTTTCTCTCTCTGTCTCTGTATGTCTCTTTCTGTCTCTCAATTCTCACTCTGTCTCTCTGTCTCACTCTGTCGCTCTCTTTCACTCTGTCTCTTTTTATCTCTCTCTATTTCTCTCTCTCTCTCTCTCTCTCTCTCTCTCTCTCTCTCTCTCTCTCTCTCTCTCTCTCTCTCTCTCTCTCTCTCTCTCTCTCTCTCTCTCTCTCTCTCTCTCTCTCTCTCTAACTAACTATAAATATCCTGAAACATTTTGTGTTAAGTTAACAAGTATTTTGACAGTTGTCAGTATTTTACAGCCAGATTATTACAGCTAGTACGTGGTAAAACAATACAAACAATAAAACAGGTATTTTTCATCAAATATGTCACTGTTCAAACAACTGTTGCGCATAGGTTCTATTTTCTTTATATTTATATTTTTCTCAAGTTTTTTATTTTCTATTTTTATTACTATTTACTCATTTCTTAGTCAGGTTCTATATTTCCCCTTTTTTTTGTTTGTTTTTTTATTCTTGTCAAAAATGTTTCAACAAGGCGCCAGGAAAAATGATATACATTACTGTAGAATCTTATAATATTTTTCTTAACTGTGAAAACTGTATCGAATTCGCTTCCGTGTGCAGATAAGTGCTGGAATTAGCTAAGAAAAATTGTTTTTTTGAAAATGAAAGAGAAAAATACAAAAACAACAGAACAAAGGTAGAAGTACAGAGACAGAGCAACACGTATAACTGAGAAAAAATCACAACAAACAGGCAGTGAGAGACAAAAAGTGAGAAAACGAAAGACAAACATGAAAGAGGTCTGACACAGAAAAAGACAGAGACAGAGAGAGAGAGAGAGAGAGAGAGAGAGAGAGAGAGAGAGAGAGAGAGAGAGAGAGAGAGAGAGAGAGAGACAGAGAGAGAGAAAGGAGAGAGAGAAAAAGAGAGAAAGAGTGAGTGTGTTTGAGGAAGCGAGACAGACAGACAGACAGACAGAGGCAGAGAGAGAGGGGGGAAAAAGAGAAATGAAATGCTTGTACGCAGTAGAAAACGAGACATATATCTTAATAAACAATAATCAAACATCAAAGGCATCAACAACAGAAGGAAACCTGCATGAAAAGATGAAAATTGACTTAAAAAAAAAAAGGATGACAGAAGAAGGGAAGAAAAAGAATTTTAAAATATCTATTTTAAATTATAACAATCATAGTTAAAGCGCATAAAGCGAGAAAATATTAAAAATGTAAATAACCAATATCTTTCGTAACACGTTTTCAAACCTGTCACCTTTATTTTTGTGTCAAATTTTAAAACCAACGTGAAATTTAATCATCTTCAATTTGAACATCTAATATTCTAATCTGTAAAAACCATTTCATTTAATTACATCACACGTGAATGTTCAACAGACAAATAAAAACAATCACGCTTTTGGAAAATTAAAACAGAAAAAAAAAGAAGAGAACAACAAATATAGGACCATATAAAAAAAAAGAAAAAAAAATTGAACGTAATAGACAGAAAACTTTAAAGAGAAGATAAAAATATCAAACACCTTACTATTAATCTCACATTTTAATTATAAATTAAGCAATCATTTCACTGAAAGGTGTGATAACTGAAATATACGACGAAGATAAAGGGAAAAGATTAATAGTCTGCAAGCAAGGAAGTCACGTATAATCTGTGCTTTTCGCACAAACATCAGCTTCCATTTAATGTTACTCAACAATTACAAACAGAAAAGAGATCACATTTTCGTTGTAGGAATCCAGTCACAGAATTTTTGGGAAATCTTAAAAGATATGTTAAATATATAAATAAAGATAAGCTTCATGTTAGCATAGCGTACATTTCTTTACAATCGCATATATACTGACATAGGAGGCTGTATAATTATTACAGTAAGAAAAATGTAAGATAAAATACTATGTCAAAGCATAGGATTATTAAAGAGAGATTTTAATACATTTGTATATAGAATGTACAGGATAGCTGAATAAATTATAGTAAGAACACTACTTCAAGCAGCTACTTCAGTGTGTCCTCTTCTGTATCTGGATTAACTAAAATAAGAATTGTACTTCAAAGTGCGTTGCAAGTGAATAAACAAAAATGACAGTTCTACTTCAGCATGCGGTTTTACAAAGCATTTAAATTAACACTACTTCAGTGTGTTGTGTAACAGAATGAACTAAATTAAGAACTGTACTTCTGTCTTTGTGGTAACTGAATAAACTAGAATAAGAACTCTACTTCAGTTTGTACTAATTGAATAAACTGAAAATAAGTAGTCTATTTCAGTACGTGTGTCGTAGCTGAATAAACGAAACTTAAAATACTACGTCTGTTTGTATCTTTTTTTTCTTTTTTTCTTTCTTTTATGTCTTTTCTTTTATTATGGTTAACTGAATAAAACTAAAATAGGAACTACTGCAATCTGAGAAATAACTGAGTAAACTAAAATAAAAAGTCTACTTCAATCTTTGTTGTAATTGAATATACTAAAATAAGAATTCTATTTCAGTCTTCATTGTAGCTGAAAAAAAAGAAGAAAAACACCAACCAGACATAGGAATTGCACTAAGCTATAACTAAATAATCTGAAATAAAAAAACAACAAAAAAAACCTTCAGAATATTCAGAACACAGTTTTAAAACACTACTTGAGCGTGGGTTGTAAACAAGTAAACTCAAATAAGAACTCTACTTCAGAATGCTCTCTGGGAACACATTTTAAAAAAAGACTACTTCAAACTGTGTGCTGTATGAAACTCAGCAAACTCAAATTAAAAAAAAAACTCTACTTCAGTATAAAATGAGCTGTAACTGAATAAACCAAAAATAACCGCACTCTTCTTTGAGGAATTTTCTTACTTTGTCGAAAGAGTTGGAAGAATGAGACGGCGCCAGTATTTTATTAGGCTGAGTTTTTTTTATTAGCTGTTTCATTTAGTGTCTTGATAAATGAAATTTACGCTTTCGGCTGGTGCTGAAATATTGCAGAGAGATAAATTAGTCACAGAAATCTCAGACTACTTCTGCTGCTTGTTTCTGCAGTCTATGGTGGCTGCTCGCGATTTTGGTCGACGTTACCGACTGCGTTCAGTGTTTTTCTGTATCTTTTTCTTTTCTTTTTTCTTTTTTCTTTCATTTTATTATTTTTTTTTCATTTTTTTTTTTTTTTTTTTTTTTTGAGCTTTAATAATTTCGTTTTGCCTTTAATTTTTTTTTTTTTTTTTTTTTTTTTTTTTTCATTTTATTATTATTATTTTTAATTTAATTTTTTTTGTTTTTTTTTAATTTTTGATTTGATTTTTTATTAATATTTATTTATTTATTTATTATTAATGTTTTTACTCATTTTTCTTTCCTTATTATTTTATTATTATTGTTTTATTATTATTATTTATTTTATTTATTTATTTTATTATTATTAATGTTGTTGTTATTATTATTATTATTATTATTATTATTATTATTATTATTATTATTATTATTATTATTATTATTATTATTATTATATACCTTTCCTTTCTCTCATTTTTCTTTCCTTCTGTTTACGTCTAAGTTTTATGTAGGTATATATTTTTTTTTAGTCTGTTTTGTTTGCTGTGTTATTTTGTTTCCTACATTGTATTTAGATTTTGTTTTTCTAGGTTTTCGGTTTCGGGAATGAAAAGTTTTCTCATCGACTGAATAAAAATAACTTGATCACTGTTGTTGTTTTCTTCTCTGACTAATCACCTTAACATTTCGTTTGTCTCTCATTACGAGAAACAGTGTCTGTGTGTGTCTGTGTGTGTGTGTGTGTGTGTCTGTGTGTGTGTGTGTGTGTGTGTGTGTGTGTGTGTGTGTGTGTGTGTGTGTGTGTGTGTGAGTGTGTGTGTATCTGATGATACACAAAAACAAAGATGTTCGCCTTCGCACACACACATACACACGCACACACACTCTCACATACAGTGGACATTATTATTATTATTATTATTATTATTATTATTATTATTATTATTATTATACGATTATTATTTTTATTATTATTGTTATTGTTATTGTTATTATTATTATTATACGATTATTATTTTTATTATATTGTTATTGTTATTGTTGTTATTATTATTATTATTATAATTAGTATTGTTATTATCATTATTATTGTTGTTGTTGTTGTTAGTACATATGTTTTCTATTGCTTTGTTCATATATAATGATGTTATAAAAGATAAAATAAAATAAATAAAAATATGTTTTTCTTAATTTTATTTTATTGTTATCTGATTTATTTATTTATTTATTTATTTATTTATTTATTTATTTATTTATTTATTTATGATGGTATGGGGGGGTGAGATTTCTCTGCACCAGCCGCACACTCGCAGAATGTATATATCATTATCATTCTCATCTCGGAAAATAAACACAATGTCGCCAGCGATTCTCAAACCTATTACTCACTTGAAGCAACTGTTAGCGACATTAACAGTTTCTGTTCCAGCGCTGAGTGTCCGAAACAGCAAACAGCAATAAATATCAGCTCAGCTAAAATAACGCGATGTGCAGAAAATGGACAGCGGATATGTTTTGACGAAAAATCGACGAAATAATCGTGAGCCAATTAGTCGTTTAGTGTTAATGCAAATATAATATCTGTTTACGTTTGGGATGCATTGCATGAATTTAACACTTGTGAATGAAAGGAGTTAACTAAGCAGAAGATACCAAAAAAAATAAAAAATAAAAATATGAGTACTTTTGGGATGATGGCTTGTTCACATGTGCAATATTAAACACATTCATAATACGACTATAACCGTGTATGTTATCTGAAAAACTAATAATAATAATAATAATAATAAAGGGAATAGCTCATCTTTTTTTTTTTCTATTTCTAAATAGTTATACCATCGCCATTTGCATGTATTTGTAATAACTGCAAATGAGGCTTGATTAATTTGGGTATTAAATTACGTGATATTATCAGGCGATTGATTAACGTCAGAAACCTTGGATTTATTATCATGTTCTTAATCCAGTATTTTCATTTGAAAAAAGAAATAATAATAATAATAAAAATTTCCCCCGGAAGTCATTCAACTTTAAGCTTCATTAGATCCGAAGTGGGCGGCTCAATCAGCAAAAGGAAAAGTTATAATCATGAATATTTGGATTAATACGATGTTTATAAAGGAAATACGTTTATTAAGAAATGGATTATCCTTGGCTATTGTTCTTTTTTTTAAATTTATCTAGTTTTCCCTTAGGTATGGTTCCAAATGTAATAATAATAATAATAGTAGTAGTAGTAGTAGTAGTAGTAGTAGTAGTAGTAGTAGTAGTAGTAGTAGTAGTAGTAGTAGTGGTAGTAGTAGTAGTAATAGTAATAGTAACAGTAACAGTAATAATAAGAATACATGGATATGCCTCGTCATCGGAAATCATGTTTTGCCATTACTTTTATTATTATTATTTTTTTTTTTATTATTATTATTTATTATTATTATTATTATTATTATTATTATTATTATTATTATTATTATTATTATTATTAAAGAATTCCTTACCTTATCTTGATAGATTCAACAACTAATACTATTTTTTGATAATAGTCCAAAATGAAAGAAAAAGTCGAAAACATTTGAATATTTTCACAATCGTTTTAACAATCTTATTACCAGTAACACTGCTTGACGTCAAACTATTGTTGACGTCATGTCTGTTGTCTCTGTTTTACTCTCTTTCTCTCTCTCTCTCTCTCTCTCTCTCTCTCTCTCTCTCTCTCTCTCTCTCTCTCTCTCTCTCTCTCTCTCTCTCTCTCTCTCTCTCTCTGTATATATCATTTACAACGTTTCCTTTAAAATTACTTAAATCTATTACCTAAGCACCCTTCCAGTATACGTCGGTTGATGACCTACAAAACACGAACAAAAATCAATGTGATCCATATGGATAACGTTTCGGATTTCGTATTACTAGAACAAAGAGCGTCGACAAACTTAGATTACATAAGCTTAAAACAGCAAAACTGTGTCGACGATCGGTCGAAATCTCATCCGGATTAAGAAACCATTACCAGTTGCGAGAAAGCGTCGATTTGAGCAAGTTCCTTTAATAAAGTCAAATAACAAAGCTATTGAGACCAAGAGAAAGAAAAAAAAAACTCATAAATAAACCCAACTTTGAATTAAAGCAAATTATAGCCAGAGAGAAGAATGTCTTTTTGTTTTCCTTAAAACAAAAAAAAAAAAAAAAAAAAAAAAAAAAAAAAAAAAAAAAAAAATAGAAAAAAAGAAAATGATTTTATTCGCAACTTCAACAGGAGCTCATTTAAGTCGACCTAATGTTCTTCCAAGTTTTCTTTTATTGAGTAATCGATCGACAATTGAAGGCGAAATGAATGCCGCCTGAAACTGAAAGCAATAACAGAGACAGCGATAAAGGTTCGACATCGACGTCCGAACCCAGATAGGCAAGCGCAATAAACCCTCGTAATAAACACAGAATGTAAACTACTAAAACAAACACATTCGCTGTAAAGCAGCGTGTAAAGAAATGTATTTCCTACCAGTCCAATATACTCTTCACGAAATCGGAGTCAGAACGAAATAAAACATTGAAATAAAAGTGGATATTAAGAAATAACATTTCCATCCATTTCAATATTGAAACGTACCGCTAAACCAAAACCACTTCGAGACGGCGTAAAAAGAAATATTTTTCAAATCAGTACGGGCGTAATATTTAATGTAGGAAATTGCAACTGGATGAAATATCCCTACTCAGAATGAAAGCAATGAAATAAAACGACATATTAAGAAAATGCTTTTCCTTCGAAGCAATATTTGAAACATACGCCAAGAAGATACTTTTCTTTCGAAGAAATATTGAAACGTACTCCAAAAAAACACACAAAAAACAAACAAAAAAAAACAACGTTTCTATTGAAACGTACGCCAAAAGTGCGCTCTGATTTCTCCCGAAATCAATGCAGTTTGTTGCGAAGGGGTAAGTTATGATGTCGTTTTGCAATTAGCTGTGTAGCAAAATTGCCCAATTAAATCGACAGCGCTCTCTCGTTTAACTCGCATTCATCTTTTAAACTGCCCTGGGCCTGACTGTAATCTGATCTTGCAGGACGTATTACCTCAACCGAAACAACAAATGTGCAGTTTTTGTGTCACGTTGTGAGATCTCGGGCCTGGTTTATGAGAACTAATTTAAATGTAACTGGTTCAATCGGAATTAGAGGTAAACTGGGCCTTGAGCAAAATACACACAAAAGACCCTCTGTGTCTGTGTAGGTGTAGGTGTGTGTGTGTGTGTGTGTGTGTGTGTGTGCGTGTGTGTGTAAAATATATCAATCATCATCTTTTATTCTGATCATATCTGTAAGTATAACTATGCATATATATATATAGGTATGTTTGTATATATGTTTGGCTATATGTACCTATGTATATGTATGTATGCATCTGTATATACGTATGTATGTATGTATGTATGTACGTGTGTATGTATGTATGTATGCATGCATGTATGTTTGTATGGATGGATGTATAAATGGATGGATAGATGGATGGATGGAAAGAGGAAAGAAAGAATGAATGAATGAATTATAGATACATACGTACAAACCTACGTATAAACCTACATACATAAATCTACCTGTAATATTATATAGAGATATATAGATAGATAGATGGATGGATGGATAAGTAGATAGACTGATAGACATATATACTGATACACAGATAGATAATTGTATATACGTGTGTGTCTGTGTATTATTATTATTATTATTATTATTATATATATATATATATAATACTAATAATACACAGAAACATACATATATGTGTACGTAGGTTTGGATGTATGTATGTATTATTATCTATATGCGTGTGTGACTGTCTGTGCATTATTACAGATGTATGTATGTACGTAGGTTTGGATGTATGTATATATAAGTACCAATCATGTCTATGTGTATATCTGTCTGTCTGTGTCTGGATGTTTGAATGCGCAGCCAGCACTTATACGCAAACAAATTCACAGCAGAAAATTCTTTACTGCATAGGAAAAATAAATCAATTAGCGTCCTTTCAAGTTACAGCTCCCCGTGGAATGTATAACATAAATTTCCATTTAATCCCTGATCCTGAAGTCTTTTAGCTGTGTCAGTCTGCAGTGAACCACGCAGTTAGCAAACTTCCATAGTTACTGTGTCTAACGAGTGATAACAGTCTTTAATCTGTCACGAATCATTTAATTATTAACATTCAGCTCTTTCTAATCGGTAGTTTAATTATCATTATCATTTTCAGTTATTTTTCATTCAGATGTTTCTAATGGTCAGTTCTTGTAGGTTTTTAATTGTCGTTATCATTTTCTGTTATTATCATTCAGATGTTTCTAATCGGTAGTTTGATGTTTTGCTATCATTCAGATAGTTTAATGGTCATTTTATCTGTAGTTTTTTTTTTTTCAGTTGTTATCATTCTGATGTTTATAATGGTCATTTCTTATCTGTAGTTTAATTATCATTATCATTTTCAGTTGGTATCATTAACTTATCATGTTATTATCATTTTCATTTTATACTTTTCATTGATTTATATTTATTAGTTAACCTTATTTAGTTATCCACATTATATTTAATTATCTTTCAGTTATTATCATTAATTTCAGTTTGTATTATTCAGTTACATATACTAATGAAAGACACTATTTTGTTTTTCTCTTTTAACAATCTCACAGTTATTATCATATTATTTAGTTATCATCAGTTATTTATTTTCATTTACTTGCTATAAATGACTTGTACTCGCTGCTGTTATTCAGTTATCCCTAATTATAATTATCTTTATTCAGTTATTTACTCATTTTAATTATCACCACAGAACAATGTATCATTATTAATTTTAATTACCATTATTTAGTTTGATTATATCACTGAAGCGTACAAGCCATTCGATATTTCCCAAAAGGATTTTTTTTTTTTTTTTTTTTCTTGAATCAGAAATTAACGGGTTCATTAATTAATATCTTTTCCCCGCTATTGTCAAGTGCTTGTAACGGTCAACGAGAATAATAAAACTAATTAGCGAGTATTATGGAGAGAGAGAAAAAACATATATAAAAGAAAAAAAAAAGTACCTCTGAAACCGGGTTTAATATGAACTGTATAATCAAACACTTTACACGCCCGTTGGGTTAATTAATGGAAGTTCCCAACCACTGGGACAAGTTCCATTAGAGACTCGCTTCCGCTCTCTAAAAGACCTGGACACCTCCAGAGGCGTTTCAAGATGACTCCTGCTCTAAAGAGAATTAGATGATCATTGTGCGCTAATTTCATGCGCTGCCAAGCTCCGCGGATTAATTCAATCTACGTAAGTGCAGACCTGCACACGCTCACAAGCACACACTCTGTGTGTGGTACAGTACAGCAAGAGAGAAAAACAACAAGAAGGAAATAACCCGGTTTAATATTGCATCACCGGATCCCTGACCTATTGGTACTTGGAATTGGAATGCAAATGGACAGAGTAGGTAAAGAAGACGGGATAATGTATGGAAAGTGGAACTGATAGTAAGTGTAGAGGATGGACGAATGCATGGACAGATGGATGGATGGATGGATGGAAAGAGAAAAGAAAGAATGAATGAATGAATGAATAATGAACGAAATAATAAATTAATTTTTTTATTTAAAAGACATATTAAGACTGTGATATTAAAGATTACAACGTGTTGGTTATGCATTTTATTTGTACCGATTTGAAAAAGGAAACACGATATATATTTTGCCAGTAGTTTTTATTTATTTCTAGCATTGATTTTTTTTTTTTTTTTTTTTTTTTTTTTATCCCTCCATGCACTTATTCATAGTCAGCAAAGTGTTTTTCATAAAGTTGCTGCTGGAACAGAACTGTGTTATGCTCGACTCATTATACAACACATGCAT
>CM022669.1:12985171-13002671 GCA_012295275.1 Chrysomallon squamiferum
CACACACACATACCACACACACACAAGATGCATTCACATACATACATACATACTTACTTACATACAAACATACAAACATACAAACGTACATATGTACGTACATACACAAAAAAATACACACACACACAAATATAGAACCTATTCTTTTCGGTTATTATATGAAATAAAATTAAAACGCTGAAAAAAACACGTAGAAAAACACGTAGAAAAACAACCTGGACGTTCATGTGAAATACATAATGAATAATCATTACATGGAAATAACTTCACATATAAAGTTACAACATACGAGTAGTACGGTCACACAAACAAACGTTATCACTATTACTCTGGGAATTGTAGATTATGGATCTGAGAACAAAAAAGAAGGAGAAACCAGTGTATCTTATTATACGAGAAACGAAATTAAATTTTAAACAGTAATTATAGATTCAACCACACAGAAGTGTAAGTTATTACGTTACTGACCGAGGTTCAGTATATTACAAGACTGAAGATATCTTGGACAATAATGCCTGGACCATCATGATTAAACAAGATCCGAACTGTCTCAATCACCATCACCCTTGTCTGAGTTAAGTACCTTTTGTAAGCGAGTTTGGAGAGAGACCCACGGAAAGCTTGCTTGGACTTTCGTCGATATAAACATGTGAATTTCTAAAGCCTTTCCACTTCTGTTAAGATTTAAGTGTGTAATAATCATTGAAGCAAGCTGCAACTGATTCATTCTCAAGACTGTTTCGTGTTCTTGATGGTATTAAAACTGAACTGAAACGAAACTGTCGACACTTAAGAAGAAAAAAAAAACTCGTCCAGTCTGATCCAGGATACTCGTCACTGTCGACAGTTATTGAAAATTTCCCAGAGTCGACTAGTTTGGCCTCACGTTTAACATCGATTAATTGGTTCATCCCAGACCTCGCCGGGAATCGGCTGAAAACGTAGCATGTTGTAAGATACATAAGAAATATCTAAGATTACAGTTGCATATTTCTTTCAGCGTCTCTGTCTATTCGTTTCGTTACTGGAATCTTACTGTTTTAGAATTCGAGCCTTTTAAAAGCAATTTTAAAAAACAAACACGAACAGCCGTTTCTCTTTAACGTGCTTCCTAGCGGGTTGAACATCAACAGTAAAACAATAAATAATTAAACATTGTTTAAAGTGCAACATGCAACGAAGTTTATAACGTAAAAAACCAACAAAAAAAACCACTCTTATCAATAATTAAGCTAAGAAAAAAGTTTTCCTAAAATAATTTATTTTCACAGTTTTACAAATCATTGTAATCGTAAATTTCTGAATATCCTTGTACTTGTTTGACTTGGTTTATCTACATCTGAATATGCGCGAGTAATTATACTGTTATTAAAACTGGGTCTCTCGAGCTGGATGTTTTACAGAGCCGAGGGGTGTTTTATTAGCAGGAGAAGAGTTAATGTAATAGTTCCAGCGTCTTATACCTGCCCGAGGACTCCGCTGTAGACCACTGCGGAATACTTTCAATCACATTTTATTAATCAGCTTTACCAGTCATTGTCTGCAGTTTGTTTTCCATTATTATAACTGTTCTCATCGGATAAACGCTAGATTTAAGCTGTCTTATTATTTACTTCTATCGAGGTGAAACAATTAAAGTCATTTTTAATTTGCCATGCCTTTCCATCGTCTATCACTCAACACTATAATAGCTTGAAATCCAGAAGAATGTATATGAACAAGAAAATTAATAATACGAGTTCATGAATGAAATCGGTTCTGTTCAGTAATAATTAAAATGTCAGTCATAGAAATCCTTCTGCATAAGCTGTGTTATTAAAACATAATGGATATCCTATCATGACATCGTTTGATGAAGGGAGAAGACCGAGACAGTAAATAATATTTAAGACGCATCTGCTTCTTACGACGTTCTGAGAAGAAAAGATGTGTTGCTACTGATGAGGAAATAGTATTTCACAGAAAAGCTCAAAATAACTTCAGCTTGTTATAAAAAAAAAAAATATGTTAATATATGTTTCAAATGTATTTAACTAATGTGCGTTTATTTATTGATATAAATTGTAATGGAAATTTGATATAACCTTTAATATTTTGTCATGGAACTTATGCCAAAATAAATATCAAACAGCAGTTATACAAATATAAATAAATGCTAAATAAGCAAATAAATATACGAATACAAAAAAAAATAAAAAATAAAAAATAAAGCAAACTGTTCAACAGTCGGCAGTGAAATGATAAACCCTCAAAGGATTTTTTAACTGCTTGTTGTTGTTGTTTTTTGCGTTGTTTCACTTACAGCTAATGGTCTTCTTAGTCCCAGTCCCAGAACAAACCAGTTTCATCGATCGTTTTCATTGTTGATTAGTGTCGTCATTTTTACCACTTATCTCTGCATCAGAAAGGTGTTAAAAGATGACACGGTCTAAGTACCTGTGTCAGGGCAAACCAGGACTCGTCAGACAAAGTCAAAAAATAAAAAATGCATCTGTACAGATTTTATGACAGTAATAGAATTATTTTAGTTCTTCTTCTCTTACTTTTTTCTGTAACAGTTTTGTCAAGATGCATAACCGAGTTTACGATGTGTCATAAGTCTCTCTCTCTCTCTCTCTCTCTCTCTCTCTCTCTCTCTCTCTCTCTCTCTCTCTCTCTCTCTCTCTCTCTCTCTCTCATTTATTCTCTTTTGTTTTACGGACAAACCTTTCCCTAAAGTACAGACTTTATATATCAGTGAAAACATATAAAGCTTTCGACAATAGTAAGGCTACAGATAACCATAATTATGAAAAGTCTTAGAGATTCTATAATACGTCGAGGACGAATTCTAATACTAGTGATACTAGAAATAGGCCTCAAGACAAACCATAACGTCCATTATATACCGGTGACGTCAGAGAATAGTCCTGTGACGTCAGGGAATTAGACGTATGACGTCACATTACAGAGATCTTACATGTTGCGTAAAGGTTTGTCCAATATGTATTCATTACCGGGACGCCTCATGTATAATGAAAACAGAAAAACCTCTGGGAGCAAATAAAGTATTTGAATTACATCAGTCTACCCCAATAAACAGTCGCCAGGGCGACCTCGATCAAGGCTGAAATTACCTTTCGTTTCAGAGAAATCACCATGATTTCTAATTTTACGTCAGCCATAAGAAAGTGCAACGGAATTTATATCCGTCGTGGCTATCACAAATTGATTTAAAGTTTAATCTGAGCTTCAGCGTGGGATATACGTATGTAAATAAAAATGTTATCTTCATCAAGATAATTATCCAAAAAATATTGAAAATCAATGACTGGCAATTGTTAATCAACATATTTTTTGCTCTTTTGTCTCTGGTAGTGTTTGTAACATTCTGTGATAGTTGTAATAGTAACAGCAGTAGTAGTTGTTGCTGTTGTAGCACCAGTAGCAACAATGGCAGCAGAAATCATAGCAGCAGGTTTAGTGATAATAGTGATAATAGTAGACGTTGTTTACGCAGTAGTAGTAGTAGTAGTAGTAGTAGTAGTAGTAGTAGTAGTAGTAGTAGTAGTAGTAGTAGTAGTAGTAGTAGTAGTATTTGTGGTATTATGATAATTGTTACGATACTAATAATACAACAGGAGTAGTACTAAGTATGTTAATATATATATATATATAATACACACTTAAATGCATGTATACATACAGACACATACACAAACACACATACAGGCATACACACACATATACACACACAACATATATATCTACATCTTTTAAAATATTATTACAACATAACAGTATTTGAGAAATAGAAATGATATTATAACAGTAAACCAAGTATACCATAAAAATAGCAGAATTTTTTTTTAAATAATAATAGCAGTTGTTGTTTCTTTTGAAAATATCATTATCAAGCCGGTGCTGGAAAAATAAACTATCAGAGGCAGAAAAACGGTGATTTGCTTTTAAACAATCCTGACAACGCTCCCGTAATCATCGCTCAGAACCCGTCTGCGAGCGAAATGGCAACAGCAGCAACAACGCAGATACAGGACTGATCAACATTTCTAGCTTTCAACACTTCCACGCGAATTCTAATTTTTTTTTTTTTTTTTTTTTTTTTCATTTGCTACCTTCTTTATTTCACTTTACTTACATTTCTTACACTTTTTTTTTTTTTTTTTTTTTTTTTGTCTGTTCCAACTTTCGCTGATAAAGATTTCGTCTGGCTAAGAACACTTTTCGGAGATAATGCGTAAATAGCGTTGTGTGTGTTACTCCACGTGGCTGCCACTTGAGTAATTTTGAAATCGGAGATAAAAAAAAAAATAAAAAATAAAAATAATAAAAAAAATTGAAGAAAAATTAAAATCGTGCAATAAACCAGGAGGCCTGTAGAATTTGGAGAATGATACCTTAACAATAGCTTAAACGTGTGTGCGCACGAATGCACATACATGCTCACGTATATGTAGGCAGATAGATAGATAGATAGATAGATAGATAGATAGATAGATAGATAGATAGATAGATAGATAGATAGATAGATAGATAGATAGATGGATGGATAGATTGATAGATAGATAGACAGATAGATAGATAGAAAGATAGATGAATAGATAGATAGATAGATAGGTAGGTAGGTAGATAGGTAGGTAGGTAGGTAGGTAGGTAGGTAGGTAGAAGATATATATGATATTATAATGCATTAAGCATTACAATTATAACTATAATGGCTTCTGCGACAAGTACAAGCAAATGCTGTCAAAGAATGTGTGTGTGTGTTTGAGAGAGAGAGAGAGAGAGAGAGAGAGAGAGAGAGAGAGAGAGAGAGAGAGAGAGAGAGAGAGAGAGACACAGAGTAAAAGCGATACATTAGTAATACTGTTAAAATATTTTGAACATTAAAGAAAAGACGAATAAACAAACAAAAGAAAGAATGAAAGAAAGTAAAACAAAAAGAAAGTAAGAAAGAAAAGAAAGAAACCAAAAAAAAGAGAAAAGGAAAGACAAAAGAAAAAAGGAGAAAGAAAGAAAGAAAAGGAAATAAATGAAATGAAAAAATTTAGAACAATTCCTGGTTATGAACTTTCTGTATAGAAAAGTATATATATATTCTAATATGAAGTCTAATATTCTAGTATGAAGTATGTTGCTGTCTAAGTATATGTGTGTATTTTTAAATACATATAATATTATATGAACAATACACATGCAATACCAGTATCCTTTAACTGATACCTGTACATACAATAGAACATAAAGGAAAGACTTACCTGAGACTAATCCTAAGACGGAAAGGTACAAGTATAATGACACGAAACTATCCCACAACATTGTAAATCCTTTATCTCACAGAAAAGTGATTAATTTTCCTCATTATGTATCTCCCGACAACGCCATCTCACAGATCCTCCGCATATTACTTCTCTCTTAATCTCCCGTTAGAAAAAATTTGTCAAAAAACAATTCTTAGAATATCCCGCTTCATATACACTTGTCTTTTCCGTGCGGCGAAAATCTTCATGAAATTAACAGGTGAAGGAAGAAACAGCACTCGAGTTCATTGCATCGCCTCAAATTGACATCAGCTCCTGGTATTAGCATCCTTAAGTTATTACCAGGCAATAAAATATCCTTTTTTTTTTTAATTTTTTTTTTATTTCACATAAAATATTGTCGTTTTCAGCATTCAGTTAATCCTCTTTGAATTAATCTCTCTCTTTTTTCTTTTTCGTTGATTTTTTTTTCTTTTTTTTCTCCTTCTTTCACATTCATAAAATCAATCCAATGAATTTTTATAGCCTTCTCTTCTTCTTTTCGTTATTATTATTATTATTTTATTTCTTTCTTTTTTCTTTCTTTCTTTTTTTTTTTTTTTAAATAAAAAATAATTAGAAGTTATTACAGTTTATTTATTTTTAATCAATACTCGCCGTATGACATTAATTATATCGCGAATGTTCGCCACCCCTTCTGGTTTAACCACTTGTATAATTCATGGATGGATTACGACTAATATATCACCACCGTTGGAAGCAAGTTGCAGTTGCACACACACACACACACACACACACATATATATATACACATATAACACCGTAGTCTAAACGCAGGAAGTTAAAGCCGATAAGCCAGAGCTTTAGCGACCGGCTAAAATGTTCCGTTGATGCCAAGAGCGAAATCGTAATACGCTTTCTCTGTAGCCGGTTCACGGAATTCTTCAGATCGATCCATTGCCTGCTTTCGGGTTGGTGCATTTCGCACGCGAGTAGCCTACGAAACAGCGTTTCGATAGGGTTGTTTGCGCACGTGTGCGTATTACAACCAACGTGCGTGAGGGCGTAACGGTATCAGGCTAATATCAAATATTATTTTTGCGAACACACCTTGCAGCTGAAGTCTTCCGATAACATCACTTTTTTCTAATTATTTTACTTTTATTTTTATTTTTATTTTATTTAAAAAAAATATATATATATATGTCTAAAGCTCTGGACGAAAATTCCTGTGCATAGAGATGAGATGAAAAGCAGCAGAGAAAATTACTACCATTCATTAAGCCGTTCATTGCTCGTTGTGAAATGTAATGGACGTGGTAAATGGGAATGAAATAAAAGAATATTGCCGAGTCCAGTGTTTCGGCAAATCCATACTAAATTCTTTACAAAATGATGGCCGTTCTCGGACGATTAAGCTGCCATAATCCACGTGGTAAAACGGCAATTACAAAAACACTATCTTCCAATGTAAATGTCGAGTTAATTTTATTTAATAATTTCAGACAAGATTAATGAACATTTATAATATAATAGATAGTTGAAATTGTTTTTGTTATGTTAATAATTCTTTTCTTTTTTTTACATTTAAAGTTAATCAAACGAAAAGATTGTAGATATGGTGTTGATGGTCGTAGTGGTTGGTGATGGTAGTAGTAGTAGTAGTGGTAATAAAGGTAGTAATAGTATTAGAAGTAATAGTATTAATACCAGTAGTAGTATTTGTAGTATTCGTTGTAGTAGTAGCAGCGGCAGCAACAGTAGTGGTAGTTGTAGTAGTAGTAGTAGTGGTTGCAGTAGTAATAGAAAAGTTTAATAATAGTGTAATAATAGTATATGTAGGCTGTATGCATGTATGTATATTAAATATTATTAATACTCACCTACAATGAATTATCATCATTATCATCATCATTACTATTATTGGTGGTGGTGGTGGTGTTGTGGTTGTTTTATTATTATTACTACTACTACTGTTATTATTGTTATTATTGTTGTTGTTGTTGTTGTTATTATTATTATTATTATTATTATTATTATTATTATTATTTTTACTATTACTTTGAGGTTCGGGAGCTGTAATTGCTGCAACTGTTTTGGTAAACACATTTTGAAGAGTATTGACAAACAACTTGGAAACATCTGTTGTTCACGGACTGTGTAGAAAGTTCAGCCAAGTTTCGCTTCCAGAAAGCGCCAGCTTCAGACACAGCGAGAAGAGAGTGAAGACTGGTATCAAGTGCGTGACAACATTCATCTGAAGAACCAGCAAGTGGGAAAGGTGATTTAAACTGTAAGTGAGGACCAGTGCCTAAAGGTTAAGTTTACTTGAATTATAAACCGCAATTTAGACGATAATAAAATTATTTATGTATTTATTTATTATATATATATATATATTTATATATTTATTTCGTTTTATTTTTAAATAGATTGATCGTATATTTTTTTCTCTATCTTTTCGTTTGTCTGACTTGTTCTCGTTCTTTGTATCTGTCTGTCTGTGGGTCTGTATGGCTGTGTTTTGCTGTTTGTCTGTCTCTGTTTCTATCTAAATGTTATTTTTTTTATATCGGTGTCTATCGGTGTCTGTTCTTGTTTTTGTTTTGTTTCTCTCTCTCTCTCTCTCTCTCTCTCTCTCTCTCTCTCTCTCTCTCTCTCTCTCTCTCTCTCTCTCTCTCTCTCTCTCTCTCTCTCTCTCTCTGTTTTTTTTTGCTTTCATAGCTAGCAAACCATATCACTTTCTTCACGTTACCAAGTGCATTTTTATTACCTCGAAAAAAAAAAAAAAAATCTGAAACGATCTGAGCCAAGATAATATTTTTAAAAAAAGGATTAAATTAAAAGAAACTTAAGAACGGGCGAAAAAAAAAAATAATTTAATTGTCACGGTGTGTAATTATTGTATTAATCATACTTAACGAGGGGTGATTAATATCTCACTCGCGTGTCTTTCAGTGATATTAGCTTTTTTTTTCTCTTCCTTTATTTTTTTTTTCTTTATTTTTTTTTTCTGGTTTTCTCTTTCTTTTCAGTTTTAACTTTCACTTTAAATGTGCCTTCTGTGAAACACTGTAATAGATTTCAGAATTCTTGCCAACCCCAGCCACAATTATTTCCGTTACAGATTCGTTCCAAAACAGTGTACTTTAAGCTTAATACTGAGTATTCGTTACTTTGTCCATTATTGTTGCTGTTATTATCATCTCTCTTACAACTCGCGTTAAATCTACTATTATGTTTACTAACTATATTGCTGCTATATAAATTTGCAGTGTTCTGTTGTTATTAATATTGCTTTTGCTACTACTACAGCTACTACTACTATTACAACAACAACTACTGCTAAACTACTTTGCCTCTACTATAACTAATGCTTTTGCTATACTACAACGACAACAGTTATTCATAATTTTATACCGATACTAACACAACTAGTGTTGCTGTTATTGGTACTGTTAATAAACTACTCGTATTTAATCTACTACTACTAATAATAATACTACGTCTTATAATAATAATAATAATAATAATGTCAGTATTAATACCAAAATCAAATATGCAACTACTACTACTATTACTGCTGCTACTGCCATTACTCCTACTACAACTACAACTACTTCTACTACTACTACTACTACTACTACTACTACCACTACTACTACTACTAACTCTATTAATACTACCACTACCATAAGTACTGACATCCTAAGTCATAAGCGACAAATTCCTTATAGTCCGGTACCAGCGTTCGAACCCGGAACATTGGGCTTAACGGCGTAACAAATGAGTACTGACGCAGACGGTGATGTTTGCCGTGTCAATATTCAACCACTATCAACGTCCGCATCACTGGTGATGGTCAACAGAGACATCTCGTTGCAGATATCTGGTTTCTTCGATTACGTGAGACTCAGACGTTGACAGAAGCCGAGATTCGTGTTCTTTGGTCCGGTATCAAAATTTCACACGTTACACACGGTGTTTGCACCGCAGAGGCTTTTTTTTTAAAATAAAATTGTGACTAACGCTTTTGTGTTGTGTGTGTTTTCACTATTTTTCATTCTGTCTTCTTTTTTTTATCTCCGTTTTTCTGTAATTTTAATTTATCTTTCTCGTGTTGTCTTTCTAATTATTTCTCTGTGTGTTTGTGTGTGTGTGTGTATGTATGTGTGTGTGTGTGTATGTGTGTGTGTGTGTGTGTGTGTCTCATATACTTTCTGGTTACTAATAAACAGTATACAAAGAAATGGAAGGAAGGGAAGACCGAGACAGAGCGAGAAAAATAAAAAGGAAAATAGTAAAATATTATACATACTTCTTCTTCTTCTTCTCTCTCTCTCTCTCTCTCTCTCTCTCTCTCTCTCTCTCTCTCTCTCTCTCTCTCTCTCTCTCTCTCTCTCTCTCTCTCTGTCTCTCTCTCTTTCTCGCTCTTTGTCTGTCTCTTTCTCTATCTCTCTCTCTCTCTCTCACACTCTCTCTCTTTCTATCTATCTATCTATCTCTATCTCTGTATATTCTTTATTAGTAATCATACAACGTCAGCAATGATATCTGCCAAACAGTATTAATAAATTTTTGAAGCCTTGTGTCACTGAAAGATCAGAATGACAGTGACAAAAACTGCAATAAATATCATAACTTTACAAATAACCCAAAAACGACAGTAAGATAAAGCGACACAGTGGTATATTTAAAGAAATAAAGAAGAACACAACTATTAAAACAAAATAAATATCTATCGGTCAACGTGTCCTTTCTGTCATTACTCTGTGTGTTTCAGTTTTCACGGCAAAGCTGGTTTTATTTCCAAGTATGTACGCGAGAACAAAGAAATATGTTAATACGCTTCACATATCAAAAGATTTACTGCAGTCGGAAAGCTTGATTATTGGAAATAAAAAAAAAAAAGTTCATTTAGTTCGTTGTTATGTCAGGCAGGCTGCTTAATTAAGGTAATTTATGCAGTGCGAAGTTTTCACCTAAGCAGTTTCAATTTAGAAAGTTTTTGAATAATTTATCATTAGTTTTTAGGTGGGTTTTTTTTTTTTTTTTTTTTTTTTTTTTTTTCTTTTTTGCTCAACAACCAATGTTCACCCATGTGTGATGCAATAACTAATGACCTGTGACGATTTTGTCTTCAGCATTCTCACAGGAGTGGCCCGAACCGAAAATAAAAATGTTCTTTTCAATTTCTGCTGTCTGAAATGTATTTAGTTATTTATTTATCATTCCATTTGTTGCTGCTATTGTTTTTAGTGCTGTTTTCGGTCTTGTTTTGTTGTTATTATCGATGTTGTTATTGTTGTTGTTATTATTATTATTATTATTATTATAACAAGAAAACACACAAATATTAAATAAATATATATATATATATATATAACTAAAGAAAAGAAAAGAAAAGAAATAGAGATTTTTTTATAACAATTGATTATAGTGTTTGCATGTCATATGTTTTAATTATTTTACTCTCTAGTATTACCTATCTTTCCACATTATTAGGAATGTCAAAATAATAACAATAATAATAATAATAATAATAATAATAAAGAATTTATATAATATTACTAATACTGTGGAAGGATAGGTAATATTACAGAGTAAAATAATTAAAACATATGACATGCAAACACTGTAATCAATTGTTATAAAAAAATCTCTATTTCTTTTCTTTTCTTTTCTTTTGTTATATATATATATATATAGCTATAAGCGTTAAACCTTTGAAGGGAATAGCAGCTTCCTTTCCTTTTATTTTTGGATATTATTTGAGAGGCCAATACTAACAACAGCAGCAGCAGAATACATGAAAATAGGGTAAGAAATTGTTATTACTACTACTGCTACTACAACTACCACCACTACCATAATACTACTATTGCTTTTGTTAATATTACTACTGCTGATACTATTAGTAGTAGTAGCAGCAGCAGTAATAATATTAATAAAAGCAGTAGTAGTAAGGTGGTGGTCGTGGTGGTGGTGGTAGTTGTAGTAGTAGTAGTTGTTGTTGTTGATATCGTAGTAATAGCAATGGTAGTGGAAGAAGAAGAAGATTTTGACGTAGAAGACTATGATAATGTTCCTAATACTCTTTTAATTTTAGATTATGACGTATTCTTTATCGTATTACAGGCTTCCCCTTTTTTCTTCTTCATCTTCTTCTTCTTTTTTTTCCTCTCTCCCTCTTCTTTTTTATGAGAGCAGATGCATTGTCTCTATGCAAACAGTGAATCGAACACATGTAATTCTTCAAGCCATAACTGCAGTGTGTGTGTGTGTGTGGCTTTGTGTCCGGATTCTGGGTTAAATTAGCGTTTCAGATGCCAAACATATGCGACCGGAACACTGAGAATCTTATTTCTATGTATTAAGAAAACAACGGGTCGGAACACGACACCAAACCGGCAATGCAAAGCAACAACGGACGGAAAATATTACGTAACGGTCCCCGAATAACTAGATAAAATGCGTTATTATTTTCTTCCATTGTTACGAGTATTTAATTATCTGTCTGTGTATGGCAGGCATTCAGATATGTTGCAAGTCCTTTTTGTTGCTTTATTTTTTAAAAAAATCTTGCCGACAGCCGTCGTTAGTCTAATTTTTTTGCCTCTAACATTTTCTTTTTATAATGGGTTTTATACTTTAAAGGCTTTACTATTGCTGATAATGATCTAAAGAGCTAGTCATTATTTGCATAATACTTCTTGAAATGTCTACGTCTGCCACTAAAGTGTTGATTACGATATATCATTAAAAATAAATACAATATGCTTAACATTTGACAACCTCATATATCAAACGTAGGAGCTTAAATAATAGCAGAAAAAAAAAACACTCGGTTATTTCTTAAGAAGGAAAGAACTTTACAAGTGGAAAAAAAAACAGTAGTGAAAAGTAATCAACCAAAAAAAAAACAATAAGACAAACCAAAAACCACACTCAAGATGAAAAATACTTAATTTAATAATAATAATAATAATAATAATAATAGAAGTAGCAGTAGTAGTGTTAATAGTAGTAGTAGTAGCAGTAGTAGTAGTAGCAGCAGCAGTGGTAGCAGCAGCAGTGGTAGTGGTAGTAGTAATAAGAGTGGTAGTAATAGTAGTAGAAGTAGTAGTAGTAGTAGTAGTAGTAGTAGTAGCAGTAGTTGTAGCAGTAGCAGTAGTAGTATTTTACATGGACAGAAGGTCAACCAATAATACCTCACTATTAATTTGATCAAATTATATTATATATATATATATATAAATATATATATAAATGAATCAAAGAGTGCATTTAGCTGTGTTTATCTATTTACTCTTAACATTAAAACATTCCATTCAGATCTGTTACAATTCATAACGGAAATTTATTGTGAAGTACTGAAAGCATTAGTAACAGTACAAACGACCAAACAACCAGTCTGTGTAACGTGGAGAGATTAACACGGAGTGGGTTGTTATCAAACCAAATGTTATTACTTTAGTTGTTCTGTAATTAGCCCTCTCACGCTTCCAGTGGTTCCGTGATGCGATAATAAGAATTTACAACTAACTGGTTACGTAACCCTTCCGGTTTATTCAGAATTACGAACTGGCAGTGTTTGCCATAAAAGTTTAATAAGGGTTTGTTTGAGAATAATGACGTTGTTGGAATGCGTGTGTGGCTTTGTTTTGTAATGTTTTATTATTATTATTATTATTATTATTATTATTATTATTATTATTATTATTGTTGTTGTTGTTGTTATTATTATTATTGTTGTTATTATTGTTGTTGTTGTTGTTGTTGTTGTTGTTGTTGTTGTTGTTGTTGTTGCTGCTGCTGGTTTTGTTTTGATGTTGTTTTTGTTATTATTATTATTATTCTTATTCTTATTATTATTATTATTATTATTTATCTCTTGTGGATTATTAGTATTTTGATGTTCATTATGTTTAACATTTTATTATTATAATTATTCTATATTTTGTGTGTGTCTGTCTGGTGGCTGTCTGTTTCTGTGTATATTTTGCTGGTTGATATTTCTGGAGTTTAGATATATATATATATATAAACTCCAGAAATAACAACTAACAAAATATATATCTATTTATAATCCGTTTATCTGTTATTCTTTGCAGTGTTTATCTATTTAAAAAAAACTCTGCAGTCACTAACATATAATTATGTTTTCTTTTCTATCACACATATCGACAATTGTTGCTGCATCACTGAGGAAAAAAGTAAGTAAATAAATAAATAATTAAATAAATATCTTGCTGGTATTTCCCTCGACTTGAACGCACCAGACAGTGAACTGCATAAACATAAAATACAAGCTTGGAAAAACAAGTTACGCAAAAACTCCAGTTTGCACAATCACTAATTATTCTTAGATTTAATGTGTTATGAAACTGTATACATTATTAATAACACATACGCATTTTTGAAATATATTATCCTGGAAAATGAAAAGCTTTCGAAAATGTCGCAAGCTTGAACGCTTTTGCGTCAAACAATCTGGGAAACTGTTTGTCGAGTTTTATTCCGCGGAACGTCGTAACTTCAAAACTAATCGTAAACAAAAGCGTAAAAGGCAAAGCAGACGTAATTGCAAGCACGAAACTGACATTTGTGTGCGAAACACGTTGGTGTGTCTGTCTGTCGATGCGTTTGTTGTGGGAATCTCGTGCAGTCCAGTGGAAAACATGCACTTATGGAAAGAAAAAAATGTTTTTTAAAATCTACAGTGCACCTAAAATAAAAAAAAAAAAAAACACATTTTCTTATTAATTTTATCTCTATGTCATCTATGTCTACATAATATGTGTGTGTATGTGTGTTTATATTTATATATATATATGTATACACACTTGCACACACTTATATTTATCAACATCCTGGGCGAATTTGTGAAATGTAATAGTGTAATTATAGTTAGATAAAAATAGAGAGCCTATGTTACTCAATCTAGATAAATATGAAGTGATTTTTTTTTATATATAGTTTGCCGCTGAAAGGCAACATTTTAACATGGCACGTGATAGACTAGTTGTGGGGTAGATGTAAGGCAGGAAATGACTTAGTGTAGGTAAAGGTGAGAATCGATCCTGTTGCCTGCCTGACTTCATTCCAGCGTTCTAACCACTGAGCCATAGACCGTCCATATACACACCTAAATTTACAAAATTCCTTTACGTATAATTTTTTTTTTTTTTTTTTTTTTTTTTTTTTTTAGATATTTTAAAAAAAAAATACGAAAGAATAAGAAAGAAAGAATTTTGTGTACACAAATGGCACAAGTAATTAAGTAAGTAGATACATAAACAAATAATTATGTCAATATGAATCTGTATCATTTTAAATATTTTGTATATAGGTTCATCTTCTTCGGTGGATTCATTTAATGATATCCCCATTCGTACCAGGGTTCCACAACAGATCTATGAAAAAACACACACACACACATACACACACACACGCACACACGTACACACACACACACACAGACGATCGTATCTATAGCAAATAAACAGAAGATTTCTTTTCGCTCGTACGTCAGTTTCCTCTAGACTTTACGACTATTAACATTTTTTTTTTTTTTTTGTCTAACATTTATTTACACAGTATTAATGTTAAAACAGACATTTAATAAAAACTTCCATTTTTTTCATGTTTTATTTTTAAAATCCTTCCAGAAATTTCCACAACTTAATAGTGCAATTTATCATGTTGCTTTCATTGACGCGCGTGTACAAATCTCAAATCGTTTTTGGCAGAAACATCTTAATTGGTACTTAGCATTTAGCCGTAAAATTCATCACACAAACGACACCCAGACTCTTTGAACACACCTTTTCCTTTCTTTCCTTTACTTTGACTTTTACTTACGATAGTTATTTTATTTTATTTTATGTTTTTTTTATTTTTTATTTTTTATTTGTTTTTTTTAATTTAATTTAATTTTTTTTTTTTCCGTCTTCGTTGCAAAGGACCTTAATGTTCTAAGGAATTCGATATCTTATCTTCTTTCTCTGCCACATTTGTATTTGTATTTATTTATGTATTGAGATGTACTAACAAGATACACATACGTACGGATGCGGGGACATTGTTCGTAGCAGCAACAACTTTCCCTCTGCCATTTTTACTCCGACAGGAGCTCATTTGTTTGAAATTCACAGACAGTGATGAAAACCCCCATTTCAGGAATCGTAGATCCGCGACGGATTTGCTAATGATGTTTTACGTTTTACAAAGCATCACGGTGCGTGTGTATATCATTTTCTGTCTTATCGCTTTAATGTCAGTTCAAGAGATATGTGTTTTTAAACCTGCTAAATATTTTATTTATTTTTTTTTTTTTTTTTTTTGAAAAAAAAACTAAAATTTGAAGATTTTCATGTCTGGTGCAAAACACAAGTTTACTCGGTACAGATTCGGTTGATTTCGTTCGGAAACTTTCGTGAATACATGAAACTATTCAGCTTAAAAAAAAGTTGTCTCTTTGTGTACAGTGAAGAGAGAGAGTGAAGAGAGAGAGAGAGAGAGAGAGAGAGAGAGAGAGAGAGAGAGAGAGAGAGAGAGAGAGAGAGAGAGAGAGAGAGAGAGTTTTTACATAATTAAGTAGTGATATCAGTACTTCGGAAAAAACTAAAAATAGAAAGTAAAACACAAAGAAGAAAATCAGAAAGAGAAATTAATTTTTTTTTTTCTTTCACAAATATCAGTTTCGTAAATTAAATATTTTTATCCACTGATCTTCGAATATTTTTTTATATTTTTTATTTTTTATTTTTTTCCAATTTCGTCAACGCCATTGTTGAATGCAATTAGTTTTTCCATGTTCGGCCATTTTTCTGTTCTCTACCGTATTAATTCTAATAAAAGTCTCTGTCACCTTTTTTTGATTAATACGTATCTCGCGTTTTAGCAGAGGTCGGTGGTTTACTGTTACAAGGCGTTGTCGGGTCAAAAGACAATGCTGAAGACTACTGAAGACTTCGTCATTTCATTAAACCTGCGTCGATATATACATAGCATTCCGGATGACGTTAATTCAAAAATTTTCAAACTGAGATTGAAAAGGAGATTAGAGAGAGAGGGAGAAAAATAGCTTTTCTGTGAAACTGATTTATTCTCAGCTAACGAATAGTGTCTGTAATTTATGGTCACGTGACCAGTCTATCTGCGCGAGAATTCAAGAATGGGTGTTACCTCCTTGTTTATGCCAGTTCGGGGTTTTAAAACAAACCATGTAAGAGTGAAGAATCGAAATATCAGACGAAGTTAGGTCTTACATGTAACTAAATAATCAACTATATTCTGCATGCTATTTATTTATTTATTTATTATTTTTGTTGCTGTTATTTTTTTCTTGTTCTTTTTATTATTATTATTATTATTATCAGTAGTAGTAGTAGTAGTAGTAGTAGTAGTAGCAGTTTTTTGTTGTTGTTGTTGTTGTTGTTATTATTATTATTATTATTATTGTTGTTATTATTATTATTATTATTATTATTATTATTATTATTATTATTATTATTATTATTATTATTATTATTATTATTATTATTATTATTATTTAAATTTATCAATAATAAAAATACAAATATTTTAGACTTAACAAAGTTCTGTATAATTTCTGATCAACCAGTAACCGAGTAACTTCGTTTTAAAATACTGGCGTTGACTTATGTAAGTAATATCACTTCCTTTTTTATCTCATTTGGCTTTAAGGATTTTCTATAAATAAAAAATAAATAAAAGTGTCTGCCCTTTCAGCATAAAATAATGCGATATTACAGTATTTCTTTTAAAAACTACCAGCAGAAAAAAAAAAAAAAAAAAAAAAAAAAAAAAGGAATAAAAAAAAAAAAAACGCATCCTACAGATAATCTTAAATATGCCCCCAGACTTGTTAATCATAACACGAAAGATTAATATTTTGTCCTCTATGAACATGGTCTATTTTTAAACAACACAGACACACAAAGAATCATTTATACTTTACTAGACTTCATGATCAATGGAGAAGCGGAACACAAAGAACAAAAGAGACTGATGTATGTAGAAAAGTAAAGTCTCATAGTGAGACAGACAGTAATGACGGATGGACATGCAGACAGAAGACATTTTCCTAGATTAATATAGAAAAAAAAAATGTGTCTCACTTCGGGCTTAATTTGTTGAGAAAAAGATTACAAATATCATAAAATCAGTGAAAAGCCATCATGTATTATTTCATTGAAAAAAACCAATATTAT
>CM022669.1:13007671-13052671 GCA_012295275.1 Chrysomallon squamiferum
TGTTGTGTTGTTGTTGTTGTTGTTTTAATACATAATTCTCCAAATTATTTTTCTCTCGGATCCGATACAAGTGTCAACAAAAAAATACTCTGGGGAAATATCTTTTTTTTCATCAGCAACTCTGGAATGATGATTAAATCTTCCACAACAAGAATGACAAGGATTTGATTTCCTATCTACGATTTGAGCTGGTGCCTCTGTTTTGCAATGTTAAAAAAAAGAAGTTGCGTAACTTATCTTGATGTAGTATATTAACGAGGTCGTTGTTTTTGTTCTTGTTGCTGTCATTGATGTTGTTGCTATTGCTGGTATTGTTGTTGTTGTTGTTGTTTAATATCCGGTATAAATAAAACAGAAAATGAAAACACTCGCTTTAACAGGTATTACAAACACAATCACTAGTATGATGTCATAACATTGTTTTCAGTATCGTCGACTTTCGTTAATATTCACGAGTAACAGATTTGATTCTGTACATGTTTGTTTATTTTATGTTGTTTTTGTTATTATTGTTTATTATTGTTGTTGTAATTGTTTATTTCTGATGTTGGTATTTGCAAACTGTGATTCAGTCGTCACATAAATACTCACTGTTGCTGTAATTAATTATTCTATAATAGCTGTTTATCCTCGTATGACAACTGCACCCGTAACTTGTTACCCGTCAAATCGATGCACTAACCACTGGTCATCAGTCCTCGCCTCTTGAGCCTTATTGTTTTGTAGAAATAGTAGTAGTAGTAGTAGTAGTAGTAATAGTCGTAATAGCAACAGTAGCAGTAGTAGTAGTAATGGTAGTAGTTGTAATAGGAGTAGCAGTAGTAATAATAACAGTAGTACTAGTAATAATAGTAGTAGTAGCAGTAGCAGTAATAACATTAGTGATTAAGGTAGTAACCGTTGTTGTTGTTGTTGTTGTTGTTATGGTAGTAGTGGCAGGTCCAGGAATAACAACAGAACAACAGTGCGTGATATAAGGTCTCTCACGTTACATAATCATATTGACTGACATGCTGTGTTTGATCTCGAATAAAACTGCTCTGTGTTTATTGACCTCATCCGGCGTGGTAACTGTTGTATTGAATTCCATGCACTACTGCAGGTTTTCCAGGACGGCTAGAAACTGCAAAGTATCATGCAACAAAATCATGTGTGCTTAGCTGCATCTGCAAGCGTTAGGTAATGGTAAACACAGTTTTCTTTCTAATCAAATATAGATGTCGAATTTAAAGAATAGAAATAACCAGTTATTTAAAAAAAAAAGAAGATATGGCTAATAAACGAAAGAGAATAACTAATTAACAAACATGCACGTCTTTATAATTAATGATAAGCATATATTGAACGATCTCTCTCTCTCTCTCTCTCTCTCTCTCTCTCTCTCTCTCTCTCTCTCTCTCTCTCTCTCTCTCTCTCTCTCTCTCTCTCTCTGACTCTGTCTCTCATATTAACAAAATTAGCTCTTTATTTAACTCTAAATATTCTGGGATCGAATCCTCGAGGCGTCGTAAACTGGGTCTAATTTAGAAATGATATAATCATGGCAACAGAATTCTGGCATTTCATGTCTACTTGTGGCTAAATATGAATATTTGTTATTATTGCAAAGACACTCAGTACGAATATGCTGTTGTCTTAACTGAGAAACGTAAAGGTTTCTGTCGCTGTTTGTCTCAAGTAAAAGACTCCAAGTCTACCTTATCTAAATATCAATAATTATTATAATGAAGACAAATGCTTATGAATTTATTTTTCCTGGTTAAACTCACCAACCCGTTAATACTGCTTCTGAATAGGCATGCTTTACAACAAAACACACTTAAATGTTAAAGCAATCATATTCCAGTTGATGCTGATTTGTTTTCTGTTGTTGTTTTTTTTTCTTTTTTCTTTCTTCTTTCTTACACTTTTATCCCACCAGAACCAAAAAAAATTCTGTTAATATTTTTGAATTTATTAAATATATTAAATTCCAACAAGGATATTTGCCCACTTTCATAATTCACATCTCGGCATGTTTTCGTTCTCATACACGTGTTAACAATCATCTAGAAAACAGTGGTACTAAAACCTTCACTCACTTTTCCCTGTAGGTGAATTCAGTGGATGATCTTTTGAAAACGTATAAAATGCCCGCGTGTACTGATGAAGGAATTCTGGACCGACGCGCCCGGAACTCTAGGATTTCGCGCTATCTATTTCAAACTCTTCCTCGAGAGATTTACGAAATCCTTCTCAGAACGACATGAAAAGCTTCAGCATTTCGCCCGCTGTTGTGATTAGGAAAACACGGCGGATGTCGGGCAGGTGGCAAAACAGTAGGTTAATGCGCGGTAATTCCAAATGGCGGCTGATATTCTCCCGCCACTTTTCGTAGGCGCGCGCGGATTCCCGCGCCGTTTTGTTTTTTGCGAAATGTTTTGTTGTCGAATCGGTTGGTGGGTGCAAGCCATTTATTGGTTTTTATTATTGTACAAAACATGTTTGTGTTAAAATTAGCGATCTAAAAGCAGTTAAAAAGAGAATTAAAAAAAAAAAAAAAAAGTCCTGTTAGATGAATTTGACAGCTGCATAAAGAGCAAATTGGTCATCATCATCATCATCATCACTTGTATTACATCATTATGATCATTATAATGATGACGCTGTCGTTGTTGATGTTGATGAGAATGCATATGGCTACTTTTTTTTTTTTTCAAGATACTTATGTTGTTGTTGTTTCATTCCTCATCAGTTAGAAAACGTGTTGTGGTAGTACAGAATGTTGACGATGACGAAAACAACAACGTCAGTACTAATATTAAGAAGAAAACGAATGCAAAAAAACAACAACAACATTATTTTAAATATGCAAATAGCACAGAAGCTTGATACTTCTGATTCCTTTCGAAACCGGAATAAAAGCACACAAGAAAAAACAAAAACAAGTATTTCTTTTATTATTTTTATTTCGTTGGTTATTATTAACTGCCAGTCTACTATTTCATAACAGAGGGGAAAACAAATACAGTGAAATGTAATAACTTCCTTACTTCAAACACTACCTCAACGAGAAAACAAGCGTTGCAGATCTAATTACAAAAACACTCAGTAAACTTGAAAAAGAAACAAAAAATTGAAAATACATTTTTTGAAAAAAAAAGAATAATAAACATTGTGAAAAAAAAAAAAAAAAAAATTTTTTTTTTTTTTTTTTTGAAATTCTCTTCATCGCTTGTAAAGAGAGAAATGCTGATTCAAGAGTCTTGGGGGAATTAATAAAACTGAATATGACTGTTACACGATCAATGTCTCTAATAACTGTAAGTGGTTGATTTAAACTCCTCGTCTGTACTTCAAGTTATGCTTACACTACGCTGAAGACACTGATCCGCCACTGAAGTATGAGAATGTGTGATGCGTGTTTTCTGAAAATATATAAAAAGAAAGTGTACGTAATTATTTCAACCTAAAATATTACGACAAAAAGTTGTTTTTTTCGTATTATCTGTTTCCTTATTAGAAAATTGTTATTAAAAATAATTGTTTAATAATATATTCTGCTGGATATAACTTAGCATTTGTTAATTTTCTCTTGTCTTCCGTCGTCATTTTGTTTTTTTCTGTTTTTTTCTGTTATCTTTGATCTTTGTATTACGGCACTGATTAATATTATATTATATTATATTTAGTTACTTTTACGTTATATTATCGTTCATGTGTTCTAATACATCGGTAAGTACCAGTATGTTAATTTACTAATCTTTCATTTTCTCTATCCTTCTGATATCTGTTAATTAGGTTTTAGAAGTTTGTGCCAAATTATATAAATATTTGTTATAAATTTTTCCAAAGGTTCCGAATCTAAAAAATTTCAGAAATAAGCTATCTAAAATTTTGGAATAAATCATGGTTCCTCTTTTAAAATTCCATATCTGAAATATCTAAAAGAAATTATTGCAGCTTCTAAAGATACCATAAATTAAAAATTATGATAGTTGAACTGTTGTCTCTGTGATTAAGTTTTAAATAGTACAACATGAAAAGCTGGGGTTATTTTTAAACAGAATGCGAACTTAAAATAACATGTCTGTGTTTTGTTGAGAAAATTTCGATATAATCTAATTAAAATACACTTGCCAGTAATTATCAGAAAACATGCTACAGTATTAAATTTTATTTCTGTTTTTTGGTTTAAAGAGAAATATCAAAAAAAAGGTTTCATTGCTAGAATGATTTGCACCAATGCAATTTACACATACACATATGCGCAATATTGCACATGCACGCATACAAACCCACATAAATACACTTATATACATAGATCCAAACCCACATAATTATTATACGCACACATACACGCAAAAGTTTACAAACAAAAATCCACGTTCATACAGGCACGCAAGCACGCACAGTTTCACACAGACACACACACACACACACACATATATATAAACACACATGCGCGCATTAAAAAAATATTCACAGATACAGATATGTCTATACGCAAACACAAACACAAACACACACATGCATACATATATACATTTATGCACAAATACAGGTATATATGCAGATGCATCAACATACTTACACATATAATTATAAATACTTATACATCAAACTGTGTTGTATACAAGCTGCAATGGCTACTAAGCTTGATAATGTTAAATTAGGAAATGTTTAAACTGGCAAATTCTTAAACTGCGGTTTAAATTGAAGGGTGATAGGTTTACTTTATACAGACAAACAGTATCGTGTGTTTAACTAAGGTGAAGACAAAATGTGGGATCCAACCAAACTCACCATACTTTGGTTATTTATTGTTGTTGTCGTTGTTGTAGTGGTGGCTGTTGTGGTGGTGGTTCGTCATTATTGGTGTTGTTGTTGTTGTGGTGGTGGTGGTTGTGATGGTGGTGGTGGTGATTTCCTGAAGAATAAGAAAGAAACAAAAAAATCAGTGAAACGTGTGGTTACTTTCTCGTAAGTACCGACTGAAATATTTAATATAAAATATTTCCAATCCAGTATTATTTTCATTTTTTTTTTTTTTTTTGGTCAAATTTACGAATACTTATAACGCCAGTGTGTATTCTTAATGGCCTGAAAGCATCCCATTAGTGTTAGGCATAATTAAAAGAATACAATAAAATATTCATGAAATCGTCTCAAACAGAATTATAGGAATCTTGTGTCAAGTCCAAGTGCGCCAGGGTTTTACTCATTCTGTTGCTTTTAACACACTTTAATTTTTTTTTTTTTTTTTTTTTTTTTTTTTTTCGCGTTCTTTCTTTGTCCGTTTTGAAGAAATTCACATGTTCTAAAAATTCGATTTTTTCCTCTCAAAAAATCAATTTGATCTACTTTAATATAAACGTATACAACTTAATTTCGTTATATTAATTCTCTCTCTCTCTCTCTCTCTCTCTCTCTCTCTCTCTCTCTCTCTCTCTCTCTCTCTCTCTCTCTCTCTCTCTCTCTCTCTCTCTCTCTCTCTCTCTCTCTCATATATCATTCTTAACGTGTTTATCTATATTCCTCGAAGTTTCGTCTATATCTGAGATCACAAAACAGATACATACATACATACACTGATAAACCTACATATATGTGTCAATACATATAGATACATACACATACATATATAATACATACATGCATATATACATATACTCAGACATACGTACGTACGTACATACATACATACGTACATACATACATACATACATTCATACATACATACATACATACATACATACATACATACATACATACATACATACATACATACATACATTCATACATACATACATACATACATACATACATACATACATACATACATACATACACACACACATTCATATATACAAGAAAAAAAGCCATAAAAGAAGAAGATACATGTAATGGATATATTAATATTTTCCTACATTAATTTCATTTCAGCTGGAAATGTGGAATTTTAAAAGCATTATTAATAAATATTTGAGCAGATCATCTGAGAAATCAAATACTGCGCTAGTGTCACAGATCGAATGTCAGTACAAACAAAACCATTATCACCACAGGAAATTACAAAACTGATTGAAACAAAGGAAAACGAGAGAAGCAAATTTCCTACACTTCCTATTGCTTTTTATTATTGTTATTATTATTATTATTATTATTATTATTATTATTATTATTATTATTATTACAACTTCTGTTGTTGTTTTTTTCTTCTTCTTCTTCTTCTTCTTATTATTATTATTATTGATGCTGTTGTTATTGTATGCGTTGTTGTTGTTATCACTGTCACAAACATAATTATCATCGCTATCATCGTGAACACCATCATCACCATCATCGTCAACAAAAATAATAATAATAATAATAATAATAATAAAAATAATAATAATGATAATGATAATAATAATGACTTAAAATATCTAAGATTATGTCTCTTTTTTGCATCTGCCAACTATTGTCACTACTAGATAGTGTAACACATCTACATATATTTCACACTGTTTGTTTACTCCATATATGTGTGCGTGCGTGAGTCTGTGTGTGCAGACAGGCAGACAGACAGACAGACAGACAGACAGACAGACAGACAGACAGACAGACAGACAGACAGACAGACAGACAGACAGACAGACAGATAGATAGATAGATAGATAGATAGATAGATAGATAGATAGATAGATAGATAGATAGAGATATAGATATATAAAGATATATAGATAAATATATATATTTGCTCACTTACATGTGTTCATCTCAGTTTGAACCAACTTAAACTGGAATAAGAAATTAAAAAAAAGTTTTAAAAAGTTATACTATGGCCTGTTAATTACTGTACGCAAGCATACATTAAAGTATTATCAGTTAAGTAAGAAAACTGCACAGAAAAATTACCGTTCATTTGATAAGAGAGTCGCATTTACTGGCAGTTAACACATATATTGCAACATTACTTAGTTCAAAAATAACAAACTATCCCGCCATAGGTATGTTTATTTATATTACATGAGACAGTCATATTTACAGTGATCTGAATCAATCGGATGCACCTTCTCTTAAATATGATAATTACATAGTTTTATATACTTATATGTCAGTATTTCATTTATTATTATCATTATTATTATTTTTATTATTATTATTATTATTATTATTATTATTATTATTACTATTACTATTACTATTACTATTATTATTATTATTATTATTATTATTATTATTATTATTATTATTATTATTATTATTATTATTATTATTATTATTTAACTTTTCTCTTCTTTTTTTTTTTTTTCTTTTACAATGAACAGCTATTTAAACCAAAACTATTTCTTTATCTATTTAAACGAACAGTTCATTTAAATAACACCATCTATTTAACTGTTATCTAACCTATCTGTCTAAACTATCTAAACGTCGGTCAAGGTAACACAGATTGCTAGAACTTCTTCTGCCTCAGAAGTCAGCTGAGGCGGGCAATAGCTGTGGTTCTGGACGTTGTTAAATATTTAGTACATAAAAAAAAGAAGAAAACACATCCACAGCTGTGTTATGTTCCTAATGCACGCACCTGCTGCCGAGTCGTTTCGCCAGTAAACAGTCGACATTCAAAATTAATACAAATCGATTGGTCCTGCGAGTTGCAGTGAAGATCAAAACACGAAGACGTGGGTGAAGACAAAACTCTGGTGGTTAGAACTTGCAGACCAATTAAGACTTTTGAGAAGAAAAAAAAAAAAAAGAGAAGGAGAAGAAGAAGAAGAAAAGACAGGTAAAGTAATTATTAAAAGTAAAGATAAAAAAATAAAATTGATGAAATTCCTTCAGTTGTAGTCTCAAAAGGTGGTTTTTAATTTACGTTTTGGGGTTGTTGTTTTTTGTTGTTTTTTTCTTTTTAACAGCGTCATGTTAATTTGAAATAGCTTTTGAAATCTTCGTTTGTGTAACCTGTCTGTATGTCTTATATGTATCTGTCTGTCTAATACATACATACATAATATATATCTATATATACAGACACACACATACATACATACACACACACGTACAACTACATAAACATATATAAATAAAAAGATATATACATATATACATACATGCATATCTACACACACTGACACACACACACACACACACACACACACACACACACACACATATATATATATATGCATATGTAGATCCCATGCATAAGCACAAATTTCTGAACATACAAAATAGACACATTTTGTAGAGATATCCGTATATATCGTATGTCCTGGACCACACACATACAAAACAATATCCTCTCAATAACACATCGCATATATGCAAAGTTATGCATAAGAAAGATTTCAGGTACATACTAAGGATCACTGTATCGTGCTTTGCATAGTTTGTGAAAAGTAATTTTGGAAAGATTGAAACACAATTCCCAAAAATTCTCAAAAAAAAAAAAAAAAAAAAATGGGAAAAAAAAAAAAACGAGAGAAAGAAAGAGAGAGAGAGAGAGAGAGAGAGAGAGAGAGAGAGAGAGAGAGAGAGAGAGAGAGAGAGAGAGAGAGAGAGAGAGAGAGAGAGCTAAGGGACATCATCGAATTGTGCGGATCAAATCAGTAAGATTCAGCCAGTTATTTCCCTTGTTCAGATAAATTTAATTTCTCGTTGTCTTTTTTTTTTATCGAGAATAAAAGTAAAATGAATTTAAAAAAAATGATAATTGTAATCGTGAAAATAAATAAATAAATAAATCAGATTAAAGAAAAGATAGAGAACGAGAGAGAGGGAGAGAGAGGGAGAGAGAGAGAGAGGGGGAGGGGGAGGAAGAAAAGAGGGGAAGATGAGAGCGAAATATCAGATATCTCTGGCAACTCAGTCTTATGTCGGCATTTACAATAACACATTTATCTGTTATTTGGTATAAATCATTAATATCTGGAAAGAGAGCAAAGACCTCTGGTGTGGATTTTATTGTCTTCAGCGTTTTAACAAACAACTGTCCTGACTAACATCAAAGGGTTCCTGTCCAATACTTCGTACCTGAACTTAGATGAATTATAAATTAGCAGCGAAATGGACTAAACTGAACTCACCTCGAACTGCAGTTTGCACTTGGTGATATGTGGCGGAAGAGAAAGAAGGAGTGTTAAAGAATTATCGATCTGGATGACAACAACAACAACAACAACAGCAACAAAACACATTATTATTTTTTTATTAATTTTAAAATCAATAAAATTGGATGAAAAAATACACACACAAAACGCGCGCACACACAACACACACATGCGCTTGTACATGTGTGTGTATGTATATATAACTATTCACGCATACAATCTATACGTATGTAAATATATATATCAGTTTTCATACACACGTAAGCATATACAATCATGCATAATTACATAGACATATAAACACAATTATACAAACAATCACAAATAACAGAGAGACAAATAAAAAGAAAGAATGAACAAATCATATACAGCCACCTTTTGAGTATGTATTTCTTCACATAACCACACACCACACTCAACCATCCATACAGACAACCAACTCACAAACGTGCACGTTTTATTTCATATGCGTGTGTGTGTGTGTGTGTGTGTGTGTGTGTGTGTGTGTGATAGAGAATAAGAGAGTAAAAGAAATACAGATTCATACACACACAAACACATATAAAATAAAACATTTTATAGCAGAAGTCACACATTAACATACACACACAGAGATTCTCTCACATGTGTGCACGTGTGTTTGTGGCTTCTACATGCTTTATCTTATATCTATGTATGTGTCTGTATCGTTGTAAAACAGTGGGAATCACAGAGAGAGAGAGAGAGAGAGAGAGAGAGAGAGAGAGAGAGAGAGAGAGAGAGAGAGAGAGAGAGAGAGAGAGAGAGAGAGAGAGAGAGAGAGAGAGAGATGCAGAAATTCACCTGTATAATGTTATAGACTATTTCCGCGTCTTTTCATTTCTTCATCATCTTGACAGGTTTAGCGTTGTTAAGCTCGGGATTTATTCCTATCTGTTTACACATTCCGCATTAATAGTGACTGTTTCTTTCGGAATCCAATTACAGTAAGTAAAAATAGTCATAATACACAATCAATACACGGTGTATGTACCTGGATGATTGGTATATGACCAACTGTTTGCTTTAGTCATTAGAGGAAGAAATGAAAGGGAAAATAAAATTAAAATATTTATTCTAACTACACTCTCATTTTGCGGTTTTGCTTTTTGTTGGTTTTGAAATTGTGTTATTAAGGCAGAGAGTGATAAGAGGGATAATGGTGGTTTGTATGTATGTGTGTATGTGTGTCTGTATGTATGTATGTGTGTATGTATGTATGTGTGTGTGTGCATATATGTATGTATTTATTTATATGTTTATATATATATGTGTGTGTGTGTGTGTGTGTGTATGTATGTATGTATGTATGTTTGTGTATATGTATGTCTGTATGTACGTATAACAATAGCAAAGCAACAATAACAACAACAGTAAAATAAAATAAAGTAATTAAATAAATAAATAAGTAAATAAATAAATTAAAAAATAATAATAATTAATTAATTAATTAATAATAATAATAATAATAATAATGATAATAATAATAATAATAACAGATATTCTTTCATATTTGTCGTGTCTTATTTTAATTTTTGTAGGTGGAAAAGACCTACTTTATTTTAAGTATATTTTATGACGTTGTGTAAAAAGTGTTTAATATCCCACGCCGTTCTAGCTAAGTACTTTTTTTTTTTTTTTTTTTTTTTTTTGTTCTTATCACAGCAGCCTGTTTCCTTTTAGTGCAGTTTTATTTTTGTTTTATTTCAGTCTGTTTCTGAATATAATACACTAGCTTCATTGGTCGAGTTACAAGAAAATAAGACTTTCTGTATATGAGTTTATTTTAGTGGGTGGGTAGTGGGTGGTCTTGTGATTGAGTTTATGTAAGTGTATATGAGTGGGAGTGCGACTGTGTATGTGTATGTATGACAGAGAGAGAGAGTGAGAGAGAGAGAGAGAGGGAGGGAGGGAGGGAGGGAGAGAGAGAGAGAGAGAGAGAGAGAGAGAGAGAGAGAGAGAGAGAGAGAGAGAGAGATTTGTAAATATATTAAAAGCCCTTACCTCTGAGACAGACAATCCTCTAAGAACAACGTTATTACGTCAATAATGGAATGACGTCACATAGCAACATAGCGCGGTAACCTAAAGAGACCTTAATTTGGGGTTCTTAGATATTAACAGCAGAGCAACAAATACTAGCAACAGCATACGAGGACTGTATGAAGGTGAGTTATGGAAATATGTTATAATCTTTATTTTAATTATGTCTTAGTGTTTTGATACTAACAGCCGAATGGCAAATGTGTTTGCTATAATTGCACTTGCGATGATTTGAATAGGTGAATCTATGTATTTGTGTATATGTATGTATGTATGTCTGTATGTATGTATGTATGTATGTATGTATGTATGTATATATGTATGTATGTAGGAGTGTTGCATGATTATATATATCTGTGTCCATATATATACATGTGTGTGATTGTCTGTATGTATGTAGGTAGGTATATATGTGTATGTACGTATATATGTATATAAAAATATTCACTTATCTTTCTTTCCATTATATATATAATGACAGTCTCAAATTGAGAAAACTATATATTAAGTTTTCTATGTCAGTGTTCTCGTATTTTAAACTAAAAAAGGAAAGTGAAAAACATAGTTCTACCATTAAGACACAATTTATTATTGCTAAACACTCGAGACGGCCTTGGTAAAAGCTTGGAAAGTAATTAACAGTATATTTCAAGATTGCTTTAACAATAGAGAAATCATTTTCAACCCGATTCAAAAATGTCATTTCATGATTTCATGACCACAAATACAAAAAATAGGATTTCATGGGGAAAACAAAACCAAATAAAAAAAATAATAAAAAAATTAAATTCTTTTTAAAGAAATAAAGTGCTTATTTCGACATAATTATTTACCTGTATTTTGCATTTTATGTAGGTTTTAGCGTGGGCGATATAGCGGTTACTCGTGTTGTTTATTCATGTTTACTCGTGTATGTATAGATGTATGTATTGTGTTATTATCTTATTGTGTAGAAACACGAGGTTACAGCGTTTATGTGTCTGGGTATGATTGTAGTCTTTGTCTGGTGCGTCTGTGTGTCTGTGTGTGTATGTGTGTTAACTTGTTTCTTTTTTCAAATTTTAAACAAAGTTTTTTAAAGCAAATCATCTTTCTTTTTCCTGATTTTCGTTAATTTTCTTTCGACTTATTCTATTTATTTATTTATATAATTGTTGTTGTTTTTTTTCAGTTACTCAGGCACAAAAAAGGACAATTCTAATTATAAATAACTGATATTCATTTATTATCATATGGGGCTGAAAAAAGGGAAAACAAAGATAAGTAACGTTTGTATGAACAAAATTTGATCATTATTACGACAGCTTCTAAAATAATTATTAATTGTTCAACTCTCTCTCTCTCTCTCTCTCTCTCTCTCTCTCTCTCTCTCTCTCTCTCTCTCTCTCTGTCTGTCTGTCTGTCTGTCTGTCTGTCTATCTCTGAGTCTGTCCATCTCATGGTATATCTAAAACTATATATATCTTATCTGTCTTTCTATTGCTGCCTGCCTGTATCTCTGTATGTCTGTTTCTCCGTTTGTCTGTCTATCACTCTATTTCTTTCTCATCTGTACAGAAGATATGAATAACAAGGACAAATACAAATAAATGAGTACGCGCTCGCACATACATAAATATATATATATATATATATATATATATATATATATAATCAGGTACAGGCGCATCAGATAACATAATGAGAAGGCACAGTAAAAGTAAAAGTTCATACTTTGTTTTTATTTCAGATTTTTTTTTAAAATTCCTTAATCATTTTATCGTCATGGTTTATTATACAGTACAAAAGCTTTATTACAAAAGGAAATATTTATTTCAGATTTTTTTTTCCTTTTTTTTTCTCCATTAATAACAAGAAACATAAAAAGAAGAAGAAAAAAAATATTTTATTAAATATCTTTCTTTTTTTTTTACTTTTTTTTTTTTTTTTTTTTCCGTTTCCTCCCTTTTCCTTTCTTATGAGGAAGCTGTTGAGTACACAGTTATAGTTAATCATTATTCTTTATGTTTATCGACTGGTATTGGAAAAATACAAAACTGAGAACACGTTATCAATAAATACGACGATGACACATTTTGTCAGACCCTAAACTGACAGTAAAAGACAAGAACAGAGAGAAAGCGACAATTCAAAATTAACAAAAGATATAAAAAGTGAAATAAAATAAACGATCCTTTTAATTAAATTAAATAAATAAATGAATAAATAAATAAATGAATGAATGATACTTTTATTAAACGAACAAAAAATAATAATAATAATAATAAAAAAAATTAATAATAAAAATATGATGCCGGGAGAGAACTTTGTTAAGTAAGCACTTAACGGCAACATTTTTCTTTCTTTTTTTTTTTTTTTTTTCTTTTTTTTTTTTTTTTCAGACCGTTAGCTTTTTCGCGGAGACTTACGCTGGACAATGGCTGATTTGAAGATCATTGTAAAATAAATAATTACTACAGCTAAAAGTGTGCTCGAATCTGAAACTGACGCAAATGAGTAACGTACCGTTATGATTGACAGGCTGAATAATTGATTTCACTTTTCAGCGAGGCGAAATCGATGAGATTTTGGTGTAGAACGTTAAATTAGCGCAAAACTTCAAACAAACATTGAAGTCGCCGACAATGCAGTATTGACATCTTTTTAATGGAAAACGTTTGCATTTGTTGATGAGACAGTAATGTCGGACATTTTTTTTTTTTTTTTTTTTTTTTTTCCCCTTTTTAATTTACGATTGGTTCGTAATCTTTACAAATTAACAAATGCAGTATTAATCAAGGTAAGTAGTTAATGTGTTTGTTGAAAGGTAATGTCTTTTAACAGCCAGCAAAATGCTTCCTTTTTAATCGATCAGGTAAAAAGGGCAGAGGGTGCGTGGAAAATACGGTGAATTAAAAACTCGGATATTTTCACGTTAAGAGAAGATTAGTAATATTTCTACCTAAAGAAAAGAACAGATACAGCTACGATCGTGTGTAAATGCTTACGTGTGTGTGTATGTGTCTTTATGTGTGTATGTATGTATTATATCTCTGTATGTATGCAAGTGTGTTTATATATGTGGATATGTCTATCTGTGTATCAGTGCTTATGTCTATGTTTGCATATGTATGCACTGGTATATCTGAATAGTTAAGTAGGTTTGTTTATTATGATTTTTATTATTATTATTATTATTATGATTACTTCGTTTTTATTCTTTTTTCATTTTCTTTTTCCCGTTAATTATACTACTTTGACCATCATTTTCTTTGTAAACTTCTGTTTCTGTTGTATTTAAAACTAACACTTTTATTTCCCTTTGGACACTATACCCACCGGCTATTTTTTCCTCAAGTCTCTCTTATATATAAAATATACAGTTATAGATACAGATATAAACACATACATACACATATATTTGCGTGTGTGTGTGTGTGTGTGTGTGTGTGTGTGGTGTGTATATGGGGTGTTTTGACATATATATATATATATAGATGTTGTATCTTTAAACGATATATTGTAACATCTGGCATTCATAGGTTTCCTTGGTGGTCAGTTCTGACATGCGCAGTGCTGGCGGCAGTGACGTGGGTTCGTTCCACATAACACGATCTTGGAGAATTTATACACAACAAAAGAAAGCGAAATTTGTATGGAATGAGCCTGACATTATATTGGTGTTATTTTTATTATCTTTATCTGTTTAGCTCTGTCTATCACGCTATCATTTTGTTCGTCTGTTTGTCGTTTTCTGTATCTGCTTGCCTGTTTCTCTGTCTGTCTTTAATATCAGTTTCTATATCTTTCTTTTGTCTGTAAGTCTGTTTGTGTCTGTATGTGTGTGTTTGTGTCTGTGTGTGTATGTGTGTGTGTGTTTATGTAAGTATTTGAGTTTATGTAAATATGACAAACACCAAGAAATATTTGGAATAACATAACAATAATAGTAATAAAAGTAATAATAAATAATTAAATAAATAAATGAATAAAAAAAACAATAACTTAATAAAAAGGCAACAAGTACAGTAAAAAAAAAAAAAATAAAAATAAAATAATAATAATAATAATAATAATAATAACAATAATATCACATATTTGCTTTGTTTAAAACGTCGATCAGCTTCGGATATTGTCCATTACCTGAAGAAGAATGAACTGAAATTACCTTCTCTGAATACATAGCAACAGGCCATGCTTCATTCCCTCTTAATCTATTACAAACATGAATTTATTTATTTATTCAATATTTTATCACTACACATTACAAGTCTTTAAGAAATGCATTTTTCAGTCTTCGATCTTTTTATTTTTCTCTCTGTCTCTCTCAAATGAAAAGTGGAATTGATTTATATATATTTGATGAATAATGAAGGAAATAAATAAAAAAGAAAAGTGTGCTGTGTATGACACAAAGACAGACAAACATAAAGACCGGCGGATTGACATGTGGATGTAATAAGGCGGGGTGAATGAGACCGAGAGAACGCAAACATATGTAAGGAGAAAGAAATTGAGATGTGATATATATGAGAGAGAGAGAGAGAGAGAGAGAGAGAGAGAGAGAGAGAGAGAGAGAGAGAGAGAGAGAGAGAGAGAGAGAGAGAGAGAGAGAGAGAGAGAGAGAGAGAGAGAGAGAAAATAACATAGATATTTAAAATTTTAAACATTAATTTTTCTCGCTTCTGTGCATTTACTGTCTATCCGAAGCATTGTTTACAAAAAAAAAAAAAAAAAAAAAAAAAAAAAGATTAAAAAAATATTTTACTTTGTTCAGTCTAGACTGAGTAAACAGTAAACTTCGCAATTAAATTAATCTTCTTCTCGCTGAACTGTGATTGATTTTCGTTCATGAAATTGCGATTAACAGAAAATAATCTATAACTAACTGTCCAAAATCAAAATAAGTTATGGTCCTTTGAGAAAATGATGCGCATGCGCTGTAAAACATTAGATTTTGAGATTTGCCTTTTTGACGTAAGTATAATTCAGAGTTTTTTTTTTTTTTTTTTGGTGTTTTTTTTGTGTGTGTGTTGTTGTTGTTGTTGTTCATTATTATTATTATTATTATTTATATTTGTTCCTTTCATATGTTTAGGTATTTAAATAATCTACTAGTGATAAATAAGTAATAAGATCAGCAAGCACATCAATCATGGGCATGTTACCTAAACTACGTATCGTGTTCATGATCTAGCCTCTTAAACAGTAAGATAAAGACTTACATAACTCATTCTAGCCTATTAAAATAACAGACTTTCCGACAGACAAGAAATCAGATGCCTTATCATTCGATGCGCCATTTTTTGGAGAACCTGCTGTAAGGGGAAACAACTCAGTAAAGCCGAATCTTTGTTATTATTATTTTCTTTTATTCATTTATTTATAAGTTTTGTACCATTTTGTTTTAAAGAGTTTAATAAATATTGTTTACTATGATATGTACGATTTTAATTAATTAATACCAATAGAATAATATCAGAACAAAATCAACATCAGTCATTATTATAATCATCATAATCAAATTTAAAAAAAATAATAATACAATAAATAAATAAATAAATAAATAAATAAATAACAATAACAACAACATAAAACATTCTTTGCTGCTAACGAGAAGACAACAACAACAACAACACTACAAAATAATAATGTTTTAATTAATCACGCAGATATCAGAATGACAAAATTTCCTATATTAATAAAATAAAATAAAATAATAATAACATAAAATATAAAAATAATGAAAAACAAATTAAAATAAAAATAAAATTGTAAAATAAAATAAAATAAAATTATAAAATAAAATAAAATTATAAAATAATATAAAATAAAATTATAAAATAAAATAAAATAAAATAAAATAAAACTTTTTTTTTTTTTTTTTTTTAAACTTCAGTAATTGGACGTGGTGCATAAAAAAACAGTAAGTAGTCATAAATATGCGCTTGACGGGAAGAAAGTAATAAAAGTAAATTTATTGTCGTCAGTAATAGAGTTTAATAAATAATGCACACGTTGTGTTTTCATAAAGAACAGCCGCTTAAAAGCTTCGCTATGTAGACAATATTAATTTCTAGGCAACACTTCCTAAAGATAATTACAACAAACACTGAAAAAGGAAACTGAAGTTTTATGGCGATTCCTTGAGAGCCGTAATGACGTCTTTGTTTGCCTTTTTTCTCTCTCTCTCTCTCTTTGAATTATGAAATTGTGTGGTTCCTTGTATGAGTGTGTGTGTCACTGTGTGTGCATGCGTATGTGAATTAATTTGCGTGCTTATGTTTTTGCATGAATGTTTATTTATACTGACTGTGTTTATGTTTGTGTGTGTGTAAATGAGTATGCGTGTATTATTGTGTTTGCGCATTGAGGTGAACGCTTTTGTAAACGCGAACGAACGAACGAGTACCTTAATGTAAAGAAAGAAAACAATACACAGCATTAAGATTCAAGAATCAAGGCATAACAAAATAACACAGATCAAATTAATATACAATCAATCAGTGTGTCAATAAGAAAACAACTGTTCCTAGTTCACGGATTAATATAAAAAATTAATCACATTTGTTTTCCTTTGCAAGCATCTACCTTTATCTAACGTATTATACAGTACGTATAAGTCATTTCCTGGTATAAGTAAACGCCGTAGACAAAATGGTTCTTTCTGAGTAACATATTTAATTTTCTTTCGTGGAAAACCCATTCAATTATTCCCTTTGAAACAACAGAAAAACGCGTCTAAGTCCGCCATTTTAAATCCCAGTTTCGGACCAAGCTACGCCGTAAACAAGACATGAATAGAATTCTACAATAACTTGTTATAAATAAGAAATGGCTTGCCTAAATTTTCAATAGAGTGAGGTCTTTAAAGTAACCATATTGAACAATAATTACGCTCCCTAAAGATCCATTAAAAACAGCAGAATTTACAGTACATCTGTCGTATCTTATTTCCGACATCTTCACGCAGTCATTCCTTTGTAGTTTCCTCCATCGAGTCGTGCGCACGTGTCATTTGTGACAATAAAAGGCGCACGCACAAAGAAGGATATCTTAAACAATGGCAAAACATCAAGAGTCCAGAAGAAAGTGAGTCACTGCTTATTCAGTGATGATTCTTTGTTCCAAGAGCCAGCGATTTATTACAGTTTCTAATTATAAACTTCAAAGACGGTCAATGAATTCATATGTGTTTAACGAATGTTTTCAAATTATTAATTTTCTTTCTTTTCTTTCATTTTTTTTTTTTTTTTTATTTTTTTTTTTCTCCCCCCAGGTCATTTGGGATCAATTTTAATCTTGATATCACTGGTCATTCTTTAGTGGAAGATTATTCCTATTCATTTTTTCTTCTTTTATCGTTTTATAATGTTTTTAATTATTATTATTATTATTATTATTATTATTATTATTATTATTTGTTGTTGTTGTTGTTATTATTATGATCACAGTAGTAGTAATAGTAATAGTAGTAGTAGTGGTGGTGGTGGTGGTAGTAGTAGTAGTAGTAGTAGTAGTAGTAACAATAGCAGCAACATTAATATTTATGTTTATTATTATTATCCCGAAATTAAATTTATTATCATAAATCTGCAGTAATGTTTTCATTTCTACCTTTCTCCGAATCTTGAATACAATAAAAATAAAGGGAGAGAACAAGAGATATGCAGAAAAAGGTAAATAAATACAGACAGACAGACAGTCAAATAGACTGAAGGTTAGAGAAAGGCAAAATGAATGAATGAATGAATAAATAAATAAATAAAAAATAAATAAATAAATAAATAAATAAATAAATAAATAATAACCCATCTATTATATTTTATATTAAAGAAAAGAAAGAGTGGAAAAGATGGGCAATAAAGGGAGACAAATAGAAAGAAATAATTTAAAAAAGGAAAAAACGATTCAGACATATACAGAGATAGAACGAGACAGAGCCAGCGAGAGAGAGAGAGAGAGAGAGAGAGAGAGAGAGAGAGAGAGAGAGAGAGAGAGAGAGAGAGAGAGAGAGAGAGAGAGAGAGAGTTAGTTAATATCAGCCAAACTATCAGAGAGATTATAAGAATTAAGTAATTACCAAATCATCATTCACCATTTCACCTCGTTCTAACGGTTTATTTTGTTAACTGTGTGAGTAATTTCGCATAGTTAATTTTAAACAAAATTACCTCTTTTCTCTGACTCAGATGCTATCCTGAGTGCAATAATCTATCATTAGTTATAATTAATCAGAATCAGTTTCGATGAGTCGGCGCTTCCTTTAAACCAAAGTGTCTCAAGTTACTGCACTGGGCACGGTCAAACTTCCGACATGCGTATTTCCTATTTTAATATTGTGTTAGAAACCGGAAAAGACAACAACAAAAAAAGGGAGTGTGGAATATTAAATTTCAGCCACTCCCAGAACTGGCTGAAAGGGGTAAAAAAAAAAAAAAGAAAAAAAAAAAATGTTTGTTAAACTGGTCAGGCCGAGTATTGTCATCATATAGTACATGTATCGATAAACACATATGCACACACACGCACACAGATGCACACACATACACACACAAAAAGGACTGACATAGACGTACAAACAAAACCAAAAAACAATGTCCTTCTTCCTTCTGTACATGAGTTTTATGTGCGACAGATTTTGGCATTAGTGGTTATTTTTAACGTTTTATTTTATTTTATTTCGGTACCGAACATTAATCACTTTGTATTTAAATCCATTTACAATTTTAAAAAAAAGTAATAAAAAGCCCCACATTTTGATGATGATGATGAATTTGATGATGATGATGATGATGATAATAATAATAATAATAATAATAATAATAATAATAATAACAATAATAACAATAACAATAACAACAAGTTGGCTCCGAGTAGGAATCGATCCCGGGTTGCGATCGAAGTGTCTGCCAGTCTTCGTATCGTCGACTTAACCAGCGCGCCAGCGACGCTCATTACTGAAAATAAAAACGTTGACAGCGACAACGTGGTTCCATTAGGCGAAGACGTCCCGGTCTCAGCCACGTCTTTCTCTTCAACATGTCCCCTTCGCAAGCGAACGACGTCGGCGTATCGGAAACTGCGTCCCAGTCGCCTCGCTACGTTTAAAAATAAATAATTAGTCTTATTTATAGCTTTTAAAGATGAAAATGTTTTTCTAATTCATTTTGAACGAAAAGGCCATCTCGGTACGCCGTTTGTTTTGACTTATTAATGATGTGTTTTGTAAAAGAATATGTATTTGTTGTTATGAGTAGAAAGGAAAAAACAAGAAAAATAATAAATAAATAAAAATGAAGGGAAATAGGGTTTACGTAAAGTGAAACTATTACGTCCGCACCTGCAAAAAACAAACTACACACACACACACACACACACACACTCACACACACTCACACACACATACATACATACGCACATATGTATTTATATGTGTTTGTGTGTACTTAACATTTCACTTTACGTGAGCCTTTATTTTCTTCACATATTTTTATGTATGTACGTGTGTGTTTGTGTGAGTACGTGCGTGTGTGTGTTCACATTTCACTTTTAAAATATTGATATATTTAAATAAATAGTGCAAACGTGCGTAAGATAAAATTAAAATTAAAAAAATTAATAAAAATTATGACTGTCAACCCGCGCTCAAAATAACCACACACACACACACACACACACGTACACGTACACGTACATGTATAAACACAATGTTTCTGATAGGAATAAGGGAGAGGGGCTGAAATGACAAATGCCCTGAGGCTTGTGAATGAAACAAAGCCAGTAAAATGTGTCTGTTTGTACATATATAAAATTAATAAGTAGGAGATACTGTTTCTTAGAAAGTGCCCTGTTCATGTCACACTTTGTAAACAAAAGCGGGCGTTTTCCCCATTAACACCGAGTGCTGGGGGCTCTTCAAGATTAATAAGTACAAATAAGAAGAGAGAGAGAAGAGAGAGAGAGAGAGAGAGAGAGAGAGAGAGAGAGAGAGAGATATTTCGTTATAACCAATTTAAAAAGGTCAAAAAAAAAAAAAAAAAAAAAAAATTATAATTAATAGTAGTAGTAGTAGTAGTAGTAGTAGTAGTTGTTGTTGTTGTAGTCAGAATAATAATACTATATTAATTATGACTCAACAGTTTCGTGACAAGTGACACTGATTCTAAATCAATAATTAAAATTAAGAATAATAAAAATACATGGTATTAAACAATTAAAATGAAATGAAAATTAATAATTAAAATTAATAGCAGTTAACACTTTCAGCTGTTTCAGTCTTTTAGGTAAACTATAAATAATTAAGCAAAAAATTAATGATTATTTTCATTTTTGCGTTTTACATTCAGGAGTAACATTTAAAAATGTATTATTATTATTTTTATTGTTGTTGTTGTTGTTGTTGTTGTTGTCCAGAAACCCAGAATTAACACAATGTAATACCTTTTGTTTCGTACAATGAAAACAATGTTATAATGTTATCGGGTAGAATTTACCACGGTCTGAGTCATTTTCGCACAAAGGCACGTGCACACAATGCTAATGTGCTCGATGCGTGCGCGTCCGGGCATGACCGGTTCACTCTACTATATCCACACAATAGAGCTCATTAATGGACTGTCGCGCATGCATGTAAAACAGGAAAGAGATTACACCCTTCGCTTGTCATATTTCATTAAAAAATATGCATAAAGATAATTGCTAATATAAATTAAAAATGTTTTAAAAAAAAAAATATTAAAAACTGAAAGCATTTGTAGAAATAATTGCACTTAATAGTGAGTTTGAAAAATGATTGGTAGGAAGAAAAAAAAAAAATCGCACTAAACCTGACACCCCTCCCGCCATTTAGTGGACTGGTCCAAGAAAATGATTACGGCTGGCGCTGAGAAATCATGGCTATTTGTTACCAGTCCGTGGCAGGCGATAGTGTTTACATTGTTCTCGAGCCTTTTCAGTTTGATTGACGTTTAGAAGTTCGAAAATCGTCAGTTCTATAAGAAATTACTTTTTAATAATACTTCTTCTTTTATTCACCCCCCCCGTCTCTCTCTCTCAGCTTTGGTGATAATCAACAATAACGCAAAATTATATTTTTAGAAAAGAAGAAGAAGAAGAATTTAAAAAAAAAAATAATAATAATACGGACTGTTTTTAAAAGTTATAATTTATTGCTGAGGATTAATACTGGCTGTTTACGTGACTACTTTCGGTTTGGTTGAAGCATGCGAGTCGTGTAAAACAAAGGAGAGAAGATTTAATGTTTCTGTTGAAGTTTGTACGTAGATATTGGTTATATGTTTGTTCGACGGAAAATACCGATGTTATATTCGACACTTTGTCTCACTGATTATAAACCGACTGGAAGATTTGACAGGGCTGAACGAGTGAAAGTTTTCATTCTGTGACAAGTTCGTTTTAGTGGGAAAACTGGAAAATGGAGGATACTGTCATTTTGTTCTGCATTCTGGCGGGTAGCTTAGTTACAGGTAAATCACATTTATGTATTATTTATTTTGTGACAATTTGTTTAAAAGTTATTTTTTGTTTTGTTTTTTTTCCTCGCTAGTTTCCAAAGTATTTGTGAATAAAAGGATGTATTAAAATTGTTAAAAAGTGTGTGTGTGTGTGTGTGTGTGTGTGTGTGTGTGTGTGTGTGTGAGAGAGAGAGAGAGAGAGAGAGAGAGAGAGAGAGAGAGAGAGAGAGAGCTCAATTAAAGAATTACATTGCTATCTGCTTGTATTACGAGATAACTAAATTACTGAACACAGAGAAAGGTAAAAATTAACAAAACTAACAGATTCTATAGCTGCTGGATATATTATAATGAGATATCGTTCTTACAACTGCTCTCTCTCTCTCTCTCTCTCTCTCTCTCTCTCTCTCTCTCTCTCTCTCTTTTTCCTTTTTTTCTTTTTCTGTTACTTTTTCTAATTTGTTTTAAAAAAAATTATTTCGTCTTCAGGGGGCAGATTTGTACAATAATTTTTTTTTTTTTTTTTTTTTTTTTTTTTTTTTTTTCACACTGTATTTTATATTCCGTGCATAATTCATATTTTAGCATGTTATAAATATTATTCTCATAGCAGAGACAGTTTCAATCTTTGTTAATTAAACGCACATTTGCGAAAAACATTAACTACCCATAATAGTAGTATTGTTCCCAGATTCAAGAGAATGTAACTGTAATTTAGTAAAACATAAAATTAAAAGTGTGGACGTTTGACAGTTGAACTAAACGTTTATTTTAATTTAAATGAACTGATTGTAGACTTCTAATGTAATACATTTGTTTGACATCAGCTAACATACTCTATTCTGTGTTTTGATGAATTTGGTAGATGAATTTGGGTGGTGAACAGAACCGACACAAAATAACAGCGTAATAACCTTAGACGATCGCTTTCAGTGAAATGTTTGTGTGTTGTTGTTTGTTTCTTAGAGTTGATTTTTTGGGGGGAATGGGGGGGTCTTATCTCTTTCATTTTTTTTTTCTTTTCTTTTCTTCTTCGTCTTTCTTTATTTAAAGTGATTCTTTCTGAGATAAATATTATTCCGTTAAAAACGAAATATATGAAAGAGACCGAAACTCAAACAGTCCTGCATTCGTCGCCTCCTTTATAAACGAACTTCAAAAGATAGCTAATATAAATATATTCTCTTTGAACGTTTATCAGGCTTTTCAAGTATTATTATAATTATTGTCTTTAATGAATATGAATTACTTGTTGCTTCATTCGTTATTAAATTAGATTCGGGTGTCACAGAACCTTTATTTTGTTTCTAAAGAAAGTTAATTATATGAGTGCATTTTCTTTTTCTTTTCTTTTCTTTGATTTTCCGTTCTTTCGTTTCATTTTCTTTCTTTATTTATTTATTTTTGACTGTACACGCATATACACTGATCAAGAAGGTATGTGTTGATCCAGACAACAACAAATTGAAAAAAAACAAAAAGAAAACTAAACTTGAAAATATTCCTTAAACGAAAATACAAACCAAACAGGAGATAGACACAAGTTATTCCTATTAGTTATTACATCTAGTACTAGAACACCAGAACGGATATTTTTACTTTACGTAACACTAAAAAAAAAAAATAATAAAAAAAAATAAAAAATGTTTTTATCGCCGCCTCTTTCTCAACATAATTTCTAAAGGGCAATAACTGAGTTTCTGGGTTTTTTTTCCCCGTCCGACAAAAAAACGGTTTTAAGGTATTTGCTCAGCTGTCCTACATACGCATGTTCCTAGTTAAGTACCTCAGCGTGCTGGCTTGATTTCAAACATACACAAATTAACTGTTGGAGAAAAATTAATTAGAAATCGCTTAAAATCAAATAATTAAATGAAACGCTTAACTGTAATGAAATAAAGGAAAGTTTAGTGAACCAAAAAAAAAAAAAAAAAAGGAAAAGAAAAAAAAGAAAGAAAGGAAAATGGAAAAGAAAACGAAACTTTAGAATAATTAAAATATCAAGTTTCTGTATTTTTTTTTTTTTTTTTTTTTTTTTTTTTTTTTTAACCTTGAAGAATTTGGAGAAATCTTATCTTTCCGTTAGATCAAGACAGGTTTTCTTTTTTTTAATCTCTCTCTCTCTCTCTCTCTCTCTCTCTCTCTCAAATTCAGCTTCGTTTGGTGTGGGTCTCTGTTCACTTACGTAAATCTGAAATGGAAATCTGATCTGTATTTGTTCTTTTCGACCACTGCTGTCCTAGCACTCAACAAAACAAATAAGAAATTCGTACAAAATAAATATAAATCCCAAAAGCTATGTTACTAAATGAGACATCTTTCCTTTTTTTTTTTTTTTTTTTTTTTTTGTCATTACTTTCTGTTATCAACTAATCTAAGCAATTCCTGACATGATAAAATTTAATAATCTTCATAGGAAATTTCACTTTTGAACAGATCATGTTTCCCTTAGACAGGAACGCGTCACGGCGCGCACATAAATAAATAAATAAATGTAATAATTTTACACGCACGCATGCGCGCGTACACACACACACACACACACACATCAGTCGTGGGCAATAAGCCAGCAGTAGCAATGAGAAGGGTCGATCCTACAGCCCTGATATCTCATTTCAACACAGTATGGAGGTACAGTCCGTTCACTTAATCACCACAATATGCCGAACAGAATAGAAATCTCAATTATACTAAGTCCAGTCCATGTTTTGTAAAATGGCATATCAGTCCGGATTTAATTTAATTATTATTATTATTATTATTATTATTATTATTATTATTATTATTATTATTATCATCGTCGTCGTTGTTGTTATTACTGCTACTACTACTGATATTGCTGCTGCTGTTGTTGCTGATGATGAAGCTGTTGTTAAGTAACATTTAATTAAAGTAACATGGAGTGTATACACTTTTTCATTTAACGGATCCCTGAGTGGTTTGTTTGTGGAGAGATACTGCGCGGGATGTGATTTTCTTTTTTTTTCTTTTTAATTTGTTTTTTTTTTTTTTTTTAACCTTTATTCCGTGACAGTATTCATCACGCAGCGGTCTTCACAGTAAACGTCGTGTCTGACGTATTGAACGTCACACAACGCTTGTCACCAGCGTGTACAATTATCAGTTTAACATCGTTAACAAACATTCGACATTTCCCTCATTACGTTGTCAGCGACAAGTATCACGTGTCAAGGTCAAATGTTTTGTCGTCTGCAGCTCGTCCCGTGCATGCAGCAGTCGCGCTAACCAATACCAGATTTTTTTTTTTTTTTTAAATTTTTATTTTGTTTCCGCGCACTTCGCCAGGTGGCCATGTCATTAAAGTTCATTCAGTGCGCGCGCTTTCCGCATTAGGCTCGCGTGCGGAAATCGATTAATATTTGTTTTGTTTCCTAATATTTCACGTCTGTTCGGAAACATTTGGTTGGGGAGAGGAGTTTAGGGTTCAGTCGATAAAAAGCTGTAAGATGGTGGTGGTTCTTGAGTATCAATTATTTGATTTCTGTTGTAGTATTTTATTTTATTTTATTTTATTTTTCTGTACTTTCGAACAGTTAATGTAATTTCGTGTCGGCATCTTTGATAAATTACGTAAAACGTGTTTTGCTTTAATAAGGTTTGTCGAGTGCTTAATGATTTTAAAATGTAACTTCTTAAACGGTTTTGCAAAAGTCGTTTTTAAAGAAACCAAACTAAAAGAAATCAGCGCAAGATAATAGAAATTTATATCTTTTATATTTTATTGCACAGTACTGACTTTTTTCTTTTTTCTTCTTTTATCTTTTTATTTGTTTAATTTTTTCCAAATTTTTATTCATATAATGTATTTGGAAACAAGTCAGTTTTACGAATTGGTAGAGTAATGATCTTAAAAACACATTTATTCACAAGAATAACCATCGTGATAAAGTGTATCTTGACGCTCAAGAGAAAAAAGAAGAAGAAAAAGATATGGCCGGCTACCAATCGAGAGAAACCTTTTAATACTACAGGCAAACTGCAGTCATTTTTCAAAATCTATTTCTCTTCAGCTGTATGTTACTGTCACTTATTTATCTTTAATATATATATATATAATCTGTTATATATATATATATATATATATATATATATAATCTGTTGTAAACAAGTTAAGCAAAAAGTAATAATAATAATAAAGATTAAATGCTGCTAATCAGAAGACAACAACAACACATACTAACACTACTACTACTACTACTACTACTAATAATAATAATAATGTTAAACATTTTAAAATTAATATTTCTATTATTTTCTTATGGAATTTTTTTTTATTTTCCTTACATTTATTATATTCCCCTTCCTTGTTGAGCTCTTTTTCCGCAGACTTTTAAAAAAAAAAAAAAACATCTTTAGCCGTTTAAATTAAAAAAAAAAAAAAAAAAAAAAATTGACTATCGTCTTCTTCGCGGTAATCAAATAGTTCTCCACGTCTGCTGTGTGAGCGAGCTAATTTCTCACATATTAAATAAAGCCGTTTTCCAGCTTTTCCGTCAAACACTCCATCGCAGCGGTTAACTGCGTAACATTCAAACACCATCAGCGCCGATCCACCTTGTCAATGGCCTACTAAATTTCGCTAAACATCAGAAGTTAATTTGGGCAAATTTTGCTCTTTTTATTTTTTTCATTTTTTATTTTTACAGAAATAAAATCTCGGGAATCAGGCGAAGCGTGGCTTTACAGATTTAATTCCCGTTTACCCTTTTATCGTTTTCCATTCGCTATTTTCAACACGGCGCCCATAGCTAGCTGTACTCGAAATCGAGCGCTTTATATAATTGACCTTAACCTCAACGTACGCCTTGCACTCGCGGGAAAATTCGTCTGCCGTTTGTCCTACTAATATTGACAGAGGTTTGGTTTATAACCGCTTGCGTCTGCCTGGAAGACAGTATCCATAAATGGCCGGTGGAGAATGCATTATCTTTAATTAAATTATCCCATAATTGTTTTATTAATATTGCACACTTCGCTGTTAACACAGAAGCTTGCGTTAGCCATTAAAAGGTTTCGTGGTTATTAGGTACTAAAGCAGAAATATGAATCTGGCCGAGTATGACTGTGGTTAAGTCGTAGATGACATGAGCTGCAGGTACAGAGATCGCACGCAGATGCCGGGTTGTTACAGAGCTGGGTATAGTTACGTAACGGTATGAAGAAAAAGATTGAAGATCATTATTATGAAGTTATTTAATAACTGTAACTAAATGATGTTAAAACAGTATGGACTGTTACGCCTTATACGTGTAACTAAATAAATAAATAAATAAAATAAAAAATAGTAATAAGGAAATCAGAACATTTTGTTTGAAACTCTATATTTTAATTTTAATGTCTCACAATAAATAATATGCAGTTGTACAAGATTCAGTATGTCCAATAACAACTGTCATCAAAAAAAGAAAAGAAAAAGCGACATTAGAATAAGGCAAGATAGAAGTTATGATGTTGTAGTAGTGACAGTAGTTGGAATAGTTCTGTTAATAACAGAAACAGCAATAGCAGAAATGGTTGATAGTGACGATAGTGGTGGCAGCAGTGAATGTCGTCACAGCAATGGTATCTCTTCAACTGCCGAATATTGGCAAACACTGACGACTGCGAAAAGGTTTCTGTTCGGCAGAATTGCATTGTTCTTATTCGGAACACATATTTGCCAAGGCGACTGTTTTATATTTAAGTCTGGGAGACGTTTATTGACACACTTCAACACGAAGCAGACGACATGGCCGGAGCGTCACGCAGGTCGTGTTGTACAATGTGTTACTAACAAGTCTCGTGCAGTTAACGAGACGCCTCTATCTGGATGGTGAACTTCCAAGATGGAGTCAGTTATTGTATGCCGTAATTATGGTGACCATCGGGAAAGGGTTTGCTGGAGAAGAGAGGAGGGGGTGGGGGAAGCAATAAGGTGTAGCCACATGATACGAATGCTTTAAACGAAAAAATTCGTGTTGAATCACAAACAACAAAGCCGTAAAGTTGTACAAAAAAAAATTCATTGTACGGTTTTCACTCTTTCTTATTTATTTATTTATTTATTATTATTATTATTATTATTATTATTTGTGCTTTCATTTGTATTTATTGTTGTAATTTCTTGTTTTGTATATATAAATAATTTTTGGTATTACATTGTTAGTGTCTCTCTCTCTCTCTCTCTCTCTCTCTCTCTCTCTCTCTCTCTCTCTCTCTCTATATATATATATATATATATATATAGCTAATGCAAACGTCAAATATTTTCGAAATATCTATGATTAAAGCTTACGTATTTTGGGACATTAATCGGATATCGAGGAAGATTCCATTTTCTTCCGTTTCTCGAATTTCTTTCCCAAAATATGTTCCGTTCGGTGTCCATTATTTCATTTGTCCCCCGCTAAGTTTCTATCAGAAAACGGCACGCACGACAACACAAAATTGTAAAATATTCCTGTAATTCGCAGTCGGAACGAAAATTATGCAAATTCTCCATAACATCTATTTTTATTGAAGGTAATTTACGACGTCTGAAACGGACAAACCTATTCATGCGATTTTGTCTTCAACAGTTCGCTCGTGTGACAACGCCTTTAGTAGCCGTCTAATAACGCTTGCAGATGATCGATGCCTGCAATTGCTGTCAATCGCTATTGTGGACGAATCAATCAATTGAACTGCTCGACATCTCCGAGACGATTGATGCTATTGATACGTTTACAAGGATCTGCTCGTGCTTGTACTAAATGCACCATTCTGTTAATAGAGCGAAGCGTACGGAGGTCTTCGGAGCTTTGTGTTACATAAAGCAGTCACAGATAATTCCCGTGCAGAGAACCGTTGCCCAGTGGTTAGGTCCACTTAAGACGGTGGTACGTTCAAAAATCAGTTCTGTTCAGAACCTTCAATTTGATTATTTTGCCTACGTACTATTGATTTACCGAAGACAATAGTATGTGTTTGTAACTGAGATGTTCTTATAAATAATATTCATCGAATCCATAAAGAAAACGTATAGCTCTAATTTTTAGCTCGTGGAAAAATGTGTGTCTAAATGATCTTTTGCTGCTAACACACACACACACACACACACACACACACACACACGCGATAGAAATACATCTGATAATGGTTAATTATAAAATAACACGGACCATTCCTAAACAAAAGTTCATTGGTCCGTTTATTTCTGATTACGTTTAGTGAAAGTGTTATTTACCTGTAGCTGTTAAACCATTGTATTTGATGATTTTAACAAGTGCCGTTATTTTAAATAGAAAAATAATGTTTCGAAGACTGAATAATAATAATAATAATAATAATAATAATAATATAATAATAATAATAATAATAATATTATTATTATTATTATTATTATTATTATTATTATTATTATTATTATGATTATTATTATTATTATTAATATTATTACCACTGTTATCGTTACTGCTGCTGCTGTTGATACTACTGCCACCACCATTTTCATTGTACTGGAGTTACACTCCAGAAAATTGGATAATGGAATGCTAATTATTGATTTTACAGACCACTGTTGATGTAGAACTGCATTCTTTACGAAGCTTTTACAGATGCACATCTGTACATGAAATGTGTGCTATGCCAGTTGTTATTTTAATTTTCCCTCGACTGATTTGAATGACAAACATCCGGTATTTAACATTTGATAGAGAGATAGCCTCAAAGTTTAACCAATAATCATTTTTTTACTCATTTAAACTTTCATCATCATCATTATTATTATTATTATTATTATTATTATTATTATTATTATTATTATTACAAAAGATTATTCAATAATTTGAAACGACGTATTGCGTGACATCTTTAACTAGTAAAAACTCTGTTGCAATATCAAGCTGCATGTTGCTGCTACTACTACTACTCCTACTACTACTACTACTACTACTACTACTACTGCTATTACTATTCCTATTACTACTATTACTACTGCTACTCAACTACTAATGCCATTTTTATCTGCAAGTATCATTATTATCATCATTATCATCATCATCGTGATTATCATCATTTATTCATTACCACTGTTCTTACAATGCTCGAAAGACTGACGCCATTTGTACTTCCTCTTGAACTGGGAAGCATCTGCCCTCTTGAGCAGAAACAAGCGCATGGAGAAGAAGTCAACAAGGTATGACGAACAATACGCATCTTCTCGGTCTGCTCTCAGAGAATCTGCCCTGGTAGCTAATTCTTTGCTATCCACAAAGTCAAGAGATGTCGATGATGGGCAGAGAAGAACTCGCTCAAGAGCACGCGTCCATTGATAAATGACTCTTAATGTTTCCGATGTCCTAGTTAATCAATAGTCTCCCTTTAGAACATGACGCTCCATTGAGGAGGACGCTTTATTTAAAAAAAAAAAAAAAAAAAAAAAAAAGTCCCCTCGCTTATCTCATGACACAGTGACTGTGAGTTCAGACTGTAGATGTTCCCGGACAAGACCACGTTATCAGATTGTTTTGTAGCTATCGGAGAGACATTGCCTTGGAGAAATACGGGCAGAAAAGTTCAATATCTTCGGGTGATATATTGAGCGTTTATCTTTCTTGAAGCATCCATATATTTCCCGTCTTTGACAGTCATCCCTCAGTGTACGCTAGATTTGGTGCAAAACTGGCCGATTTATTCTTTCACAGATAGACGAATATAAATAGTTCCTGCAGCAATTTTGAACCTATTCTGAAGAATGTCTCCTAATGTTTGTTTTTTCTTATTTTATTTTTTTTATTTTTTATTTTTATTTTTATTTTTTTGTCTTTATTGTGGCATCTACGAATAGTTTTCAGAGACTCTTGGTAGTTCTGTGTGTTTATAAATCAAATGAAGAATCTCAGAGAAAGAAAGAAATAAAGAAAAAAAGAAAAAAAATTCAGATGGTTTATTCCTACAGATAACTACGACTTGCAGTGGAACCTTACTTTCTTTCTTCTTTTTTTTCTTCTGGAAATACATTTTCAGCAGGGTGATAATCATCAGCCGTTAATAGAAACCTTTAGAGCTGATCTCAGTTTTTAACAGTTCAGTCGTATAAGAAGTTTAAATGTTATTGACAGGTACCGGCTGTTTCTAATTAAATGATATTACGAACGTTCGTAAATATGTATGTACATACGCACTCTCGTACCCAGCATGCATGCAGTCATACTTAAACATCTCTCTCTCTCTCTCTCTCTCTCTCTCTCTCTCTCTCTCTCTCTCTCTCTCTCTCTCTCTCTCTCTCTCGTATTAGAATAATTTAAGTGAATTTCATTTTAATTATGTTTTTCATATTTTAAATGATAAAAAAGAATAAAGATTGCCTTACCAGCTGTGTTTTTTTCGCAGTCACGAAAATGGAAAAAAGAAACTTATTAGAAAAAATTTCAGTTAATCGTATAAAAATTGTACAATAAATAACTAATATTCATACTGAATTACACACTTAAAAGAATATTTCCAAATATTTATGAGTTTGTACTTTTGAAGTCCTCTAAAGTACGTTTTATAAATTTAGTGAAAAAAAATGAAAAACAACTTCATCGAAATAAATAAACGACGAATGGTTGGAAATAATTAAGTTTTATTTCATCTAACCGTCAGACAGTATTTCAGTATGCATCTATCACATCTACGAAATCACAGTTTTTTTGCTTTGGAATGAGACAAACCACACTTTGGGCATGCTAATAATGTGATATAATCATTGAAAAATGTTCCCCCATAACAGCAGTGGAAGAAACATTTGCCCGTTTGTTCTAATCAGCCAATTTCATCTGGCATTTTCCGATGTCGGATTTGTAACACTCGAATGTTATAACGAATCGTGTAAGGAAATGCCTTCTCGATAAATCAGAAACTATGTTGTTCATTTATGTTGTTTTATCCACGTACATTTGACAGTAGAATCGATACTTACTTCATTATGTTCACACTGTATGTGTCATATGAACGTAATGCTGACTGGACATGCTTGTCAAGTGTGATGTTTCTGCAGCTGATGAAAATTTATAAAACATACTATGAAGTGGGTGTTTATATTAATACCCACTTCATAGTACACACACACACACACACACACACACACACACACACACAGACATACATACATAGACACATACATACATTCATAGACATATATACATACATACAGACAGACATACATAGACATACATACATAGACACACACATACATACATATACGTACTCAAGCACTCACCACACACAGTTTCAGATTTGGTTAGGTTAAATCTGATGTTTTATAGTTGTTGTTTTTTCGCTTTCTGTTAACAACAATGACTATACCATACATGTTTTGAAATGTTAGCTGTGAACACACACAAAGAAAGTAAAGTTAAAAACCTCAGTACATTGACTGACTAATGCAACAGGGTGATAAATACATGTTGTTATTCTAGGACAGAGGAAGAAACTACATTACATAACTGCATAATTATATGTAAAGAAAATGAATATGAAAAATTTTAAATGCAAAATATCACTGCTTAAAAGCTTTAAAAAAAAAGAAAAAAAAAGGATATTAAGTAATCGGCTATTATATATTGTTAATAAAAAAAAAATGAAGTCGTGGTATATATCCAAATTTCGAAGCTGAAATATCCTTTTCTTTCCCTTTTCCATTCTAACGAAGAGCACAAACACTTCTTCTAATCGTTATCAAACTGTAGCTTATCTTAACCAAAAGCGATATGTAGCGAAATTAGGATATCATGAACAGAAAACGAACGGAAACTGCGTATTAGCTTGAAAACCGGTGCTAACCTAATCTGTTCCCTATGTGAGATTGTTTGATGATGATGATGCTGTGAGACGGAGGACTGAAGGTTACACCAGGGACGTTGTTGTGTATGGCGTAGTCGGGGTCATTCTAGTCTAACACTGGCCGCTGCTCAGCAGGTGGTACCGGCGAGTTAGTGTTTTAAGCGATAATAATTAACTATAACGTTTTTGACAGATATTGTTGATAACGTTCTGATAGCGTTTTGGGTTCGGTTTCCAGAAACTTGGGCATGATAACATCAATAAAGTGGAAAGGGTCTTTGAAAATTTCCTGTTTTTTTACTTTCCTTAGGGAGAATGTTCTTCATATTTTAAAATTTTGAAATTTTATCTTTTATTTTATTCTTTATCCTTTTAACCTTCTTCTCGAAAATTCAGTTTTCCCTTCTGTCGGTCATTTATATATGTATGGATGGACGGATGTATGCATGCAAAGATGGATTGAGGAATGTATGTGTATTTAGATATATCATAATAATAATAATAATAATAATAATAATAATAATAATAATAATAATAATAATGGTGGTAGAGATGATAATAACGACAAAAGTGGATAAATTTAAAAGTAGTAGTCGTTGTGGTAATGATAATATTTGAATTACTAATAGAAGCAGTAGCCGTAGCCGCAGTGCTGATGTTAGAGGTATAATAGTAGTAGTAGCCGTAGTGCTAATGTTAGAGGTTATAATAGTAGCAGTAGTAGTAACTAATAATAGTAGTAGTAACAATAAATAATTTAATTTAATTTTTTAATATTAAATAAGTTAAAATATTAATGTAGAAAAATTTGTGACACTCTCCTGCTTTAAATTGTGACATAACACAAACCTGTTGTAAATCTGTGGCAGATTTGAATCAATGTTCGTGAGCTTTCCTGCATAAACAATCTTTCTCATACATTTGGTGCAAAAAAATAATAATAATAATAAAAAAACTAATAATAAAAAATGAAAATAAGATATTTGCATAGTGACAGTTCGGGCATGCCACTGTTTCAATTAACGTGTCACTTGTCACGTTAAAGACTTAATTACCGTCACCCCCAGGGAGCAACGCCTTAATTAGTTTGTGTCGGTCAAGAGCGACAGTGTCTCCATGGTAAACGATTAATTGAGTTTTTCTTAACAAGCTTCGTTTCTGGATTTTGACTGAGTGAAGAACACGGTGGGCTTACGCTGACGTCCGTGTCTTGTTTCCTTGAATGTTTAAATGACGTGGAAGTATAAATTAACCAGTTTAAGGGAATTAAGGTTATTAAACTGCATAGTATTATTATTTTATTTTATTTTTTTATTTTTATTTTTATTTTATTTTTTTTTTTTTTTTTTATTTTTTTTCTGTTTTTCATATACTACTCTTATATTAATGATGTTTATTTTTATCTGCGTTTTCAACCAATTTTCTGTCAATCACCTTTTTTTTTTTTTTTTTTTTTTTTTAATATCTCGTCTCTTACTTACTCCCCACCATGCAAAAATACTGATTTATCCGTCTCTCCTGTCTGTCGATAACAAAGTTTATTGATCAGTCAGTCATTCCAATGCGCTGGATCTTTTTCTTTTCCTTTTCCTTTTTTTTCCTTTTCTTATTACCGTCTTCATTTATGCCAACCCATCTGTCTGTCTGTCTGTCTCTCTTTCTCTCTCTCTCTCTCTCTCTCTCTCTCTCTCTCTCTCTCTCTCTCTCTCTCTCTCTCTCTCTCTCTCTCTCTCTCTCTCTCTCTCTCTCTCTCTCTCTCTCTCTCTCTCTCTCTCTCTCTCTCTCTCTCTCTCTCTCTCTCTCTCTCTCTCTCTCTCTCTCTCTCTCTCTCTCTCTCTCTCTCTCTCTCTCTCTCTCTCTCTCAGTCAGTCTGTGTTATATCTTTCTGTTCTCTTCCTTTTTCACCCTCTTAATGTCTGTCTATATATATCTGTCTGTCTCTGTCTATCTCTCTCTCTCTCTCTCTCTCTCTCTCTCTCTCTCTCTCTCTCTCTCTCTCTCTCTCTCCCCCCCCCCCACCTCTGTTCTGTCTTGTTTAATCATATCGCATGCTATTCTTCATTTGATCGTGACAAGTTCTCTCAGATAATTTTTATGGTTCCGTTTCCAGTCTTTAAAAAAACTTTCCACATGCGAATATTGATGTGCTAACATCATTACTAATTTAAGGGGATTGTTTATGTCGGCAAGAGCAAGCAGATAACCGAATTTCACTTAATAAACGACCTATTGGCCTCCTTTTACTAAATCAAACTTAAAACCTAAATTTAATTAAATATATTTCAATCCCTTTTAATGAGATTTATACGAAAATACGCTGACGGAAAAAAAAAATAGCATAAAAAAGAAGAAAAAAATGTTTGTTTTCTGTCATCAGTTGGTTCATTTATTATTTTAATTTTGATTTTTCTTGTAATTTTATTTAGTTGTTTTTTAATATTATTATTATTATTATTTTTATGTTAATATCGAGGAATTATTTATTTATTTTTTACTGATTTACTTGTTTGTTTGTTTTATTTTATTTTTTATTTTATTTTTTAACTTACATTTTTATTTATTTTTATTTTTATAGATATATATACAGTGATATTTTCTTGTAAAAAATTAAACGTCAAAGTCCAGGAACGTAAATAAATCACATTTGGCAATCCTTTCTTCAGTTGCAACTGAAATCGTTCTGTGTACTCCTGCCTTCCTTAGAAACCAAATATAGAAACGTATGTTGTTGTTTTTTTTATTGTTATTTTTAAAAAAAATGGTGAACTTACACACCAATTTAATAATAACTTTCAGAGGTCATGATGACCAGATTCGATTTACAAAAAAACAACAACAAAAAAAAAAAAAATGCACACGCGAAAGAGAAAAAAAATCGCGGTAAAGAAGAAAAAGGAAATGTACTAGCGTCACAAAGCCGAATGAGGTTTTTTTTTTTCATTTTTTTTTTGATTATTATTTATTATTTTATAATTTATTTTATTATTATTATTATATTTATTATTATTATTATTATTATTATTATTATTATTATTATTATTATTATTATTTTCATATTTGCAACATATTATCTGATAAATCATTTACAAAAACATACTAGTTGCGTGCTTTCTGTTATGTAGTCGTCTTTTCTTTTTCTAAATTTGTATTGAGAACCAAGACAGATAGGCAACATGTATGATTAAGGAATTTTTTTTTTTTTTTTTTTTTTTTTTTTTTTTTTTTTTTTTGTATTTCGAAGTTAACTGCATTTTCTATTCTCAAAATATTGTTATGAAAAGGACAGTGATGTAATACATTTTTATTAAAACCATGCATCTTCCTTTTCATTTTCCGAGAAAACAACAAACAAGCCACACCAAAACTATAAAATCGAAAATGATAGCAAAAATTAATTCATTAAGGGAACAACAAGTAATACTATTTTTATTTTAAATGAATAATTAGCGATATTTCAAGACTTATTTATACGAAAAACTGTTCTTCGATATTAGTGATATGTTATTTTAATTAATTATAAGCATCAAGTATTATTATCAGCTGTTTTATCTCTATTGCCTTGTCTCGATAGCGATTTGTTTTCAAACAAATAAAAATTTAACATTAAGTTAACATCGAGTTTTACAATTGTAAGCTAAATTATTGTGGTTGCATGTTCTAGATGGATTTTGATTAATTAGTTTCTGTGTTACTAGTATATATTTCATAATTATAGTCGCAAGCTTTAGTTGGTGTTGCAGTGGAGTCGTCATAGTAGTTGTAGTTGCGTTGGTAATGGTAGTCGTTTTAGATGTTGGTGGTATTTGCTGCTTCTGCTGTTAAAATAATAACAGAAGCAGTATAAAAGCAGTAAGTGTTGTATATCAGCAGTAATTTTTATATATATTTTATTTTTTATTTTATTTTGTTTTATTAGTATTATGGTATCACGTAACATACTTCAATCATTTCCATCTTACAACACGACACCTGAAACATACTTTAAAAAAACATATTCATCGAGAATTGAAGAATCAGTTTCTTCCAAAGATAACAATGATAAAAAGTAAATATATATTTTAATGTCTTCATCAAGAACTTCGGTGCCTATCACTTAAAGAAGGAATTTCCCTCAGGGATTTGCTTTACTACACCAAGTCATGATTTCTTTCTTCTTCTTTTTAAACTTTTTTTTTTTTTTTTTTTTTTTTTTTGTCATATGAAGATACTGCGCCAGGGTGTCAGTGTTTATTTAACAAACACGACTTCCATTTGGTCTGTGGGAACATTTTTTTAAAAAGGTTGGATGTACATGTTTGGGCGGGGTCAAGAAAGAAAAAAGTTCAAAGATTTCCTTGTATTACGTGTAAAAAAATAAATAAATAGAAATGATTTTCAGAATATAGTTAGCTGACTTCACTTATGAAATTTAATATTCAGGACGTAGATGTTTTTTTTGTTGTTGTTTTTTTTTTGGTTTCCTCGCGGTTGTATGGTCGGATGCAGAGAGATAAAATGATAGAGTTGTAACGAATGAAAGATGACATATGAATACATTTTCTGTGATCTGGTGTTAAATGTCAAATAAAATAATAAGTCATCGTATTAATTGTGTAATGATGATACGACAGGAAACTCATACATGCATACATACATGCAGTTTATATTCAAACGTTCGTACATATATACATACATACATAGATACATACATATATAACAGACATATATAATACATACGTATATGCATCCAACCATCCATCCATACATTCATACATACATTCATCCACACATTAATACACACACACACATACATACATACATATATAACATACATACATACACATACGTATATACAACCACCCATCCATACATTCATCCATACATCCATCCATACATTCATCGACATATTAATACACATTAATACATATGTACATACACTCATACACACATAAACAGACACTTTCACACATACAGAACAGAGATACACACAAGCAGAGACATACACACTTTCAGAGATCAATATAAAGTAGTGTTACGTTTAAAACTAAATCCAGCGGAGCTCGTTTACATTATTACGTCATGGAGGACTGCTAACGTAGTGCTGAAAGCTTGGCTGTATAAACTTGGTTCCAAAAGCTCTTGGAACCGTGGCACCCAGGCCCTGTCTTTCCTTCCTTTGTAACGAGTTCTTCTTGTCAACACCGCTGTTGACTGGGCTACGAGTTCTGTTGAAACTGTATATTTTAAAAGGCTTTCATCTTTGTAACATAAGCGACCGGACCGCTTCGCTGTCTGTGTAGATAATCGACTCCTGGGTACTTACAAAAGGAAATCCATCATAACAAAGTAATTATTGTTACTGGACGCGCGCGTTATATTATTAATGAATAATTATTGATGATCTTTGCCAGAACTGCTGACCCATCGTTTATTTCAATGCGGTATTAACTGTTCTAGATGAACCACAACTGCATCCTCTGAGTCCTACTGTTTTATTTCCTCCGCAGAATAAAACGGTCCATCAGTTATGATGTCCTTCAGAACTAATAAAAACAGCAACCCAGCAATTAAACATTTATAATGTATATATCTCGTGTTCTTTTGTCTTTATCTGTATCTGTCTATCTCTGTTTAGCTATTAATCTGAATGTTTCCCTCGCAGTCTCTCTCTCTCTCTCTCTCTCTCTCTCTCTCTCTCTCTCTCTCTCTCTCTCTCTCTCTCTCTCTCTCTCTCTCTCTCTCTCTCTCTCTCTCTCTCTCTCTCTCTCTGTGCCTGCCTGCCTGCCTACCGATCTCTCTTTCTTCTCTTGTCTTTTACTGTTCATAATTATTCAAACTAATTCATCCTTATTCTTAAATCTAATATTTAACATTCCTTTCATTGCCAAGAGCAAATAAAACGAACCATATTCGATTATGTCTGTTTACTGTGTCTCTCTTTCTGTTTATGTTCGAATTAGTGTGACTTTTCTCTCCTTTACAAGAATATTATATTATATAAAACCATCTTTGAACACGCTGTGATTTTTTTTTTTTTTTTTTTTTTTTTTTTTTGGGTGGTTTTTTTTCATTCATCTATTACTTAAGCTGGTGGTCCTAAATTTTTTATATGTTAATCCGTTTCTCTCTAAGACAGCATGAAGAATATTTTCCTTCACAGATTAACTTTGTGTAATTCAAATGCATAATACAGTAAAGATTTGAATTCTCTTCGTTCAGATGTCCTTAATTCTTTGAACAAAGCCGAAATCAAATTTAAAATGATTAATTTTTGTACCTTTTGGCATTCTGAAAATGACTTTTCGTTTTTTGACCATCATAAATGAATAAGCATTGCAAATATCCTCAGATTTCATCTTACAAAGCTGAACTTATGTCAGAATTAAACACTATGCCCGGGGGAAGAAACAGCTTTGTAGCGCATTAAAAAAAAAAAAAAAAAAAGTCAGTTCTACACAAGTGCTGGTTCACAAAACTTTTAACCAAGTCAGTGTTTCTTGACAATCTCTCTCTGTATGAATTGGCCTTTAGAAGAATAATAAAATAAAATAAGTTGAAATACGTCTTTTTACAGATTGAACAACTTGTTCGATGAGCCCCGCGCAGGCTTCGTGTTGCGACAAACTCCCACTTTTATTACTTTTTATGGAAGCTCGAAGCATCGCGTTTCTATAAATTAGGATTTTATTGGCGTCTTGACAGTATGTTCTTTTCTTTGCACTGATGGGTATTGGAAATTTTTTTTATCTTCTTTTTTTCTTATTCTCCCCTACGGTCGCTCCAACGAATGCCATACCCAACCGCTTCCGTTGTATCCTTTTGTATTACTCGGCAATTAGATCGTGGTGGAAAAAAAAGATAATTATTTTTTGTTATATGGAGTAATAAACAATAAGGCCAAGGCTATTAACGGTAGGCGCTGACTAAGCGTGACTAATCAGATAATAAGCAGATATTACCGGTTACATACGAAACACGGCAATAAAAAAAAATGTTCTGATTACCGTATATATGCGTGTATAAGAGACTTATTTGTTTCAGTTGCAAAATGATGATAAAAAGTGAATTTGTCTTATTTTATCGTGTGTAGACAATATAAAATTGTCTTTAAGTAAGTATATATGTACTGCTGTTTGTATTAAGTATGACTGATAGTAATGCGAAGTATGGAAGAAAACGGTCTTTTGATTTTCAAACTTTTATATATATATATATATGCTACTGTGTCTGCTGCTGTTGTTATCATCATCAAAAAAGCTACCAATTTTACTACTAATTCTACTACTGTTTTTATAACTGTTGTGATTAGTAGTGCAACAACTACAACAACGATTAATAATAATGATGATGCTGTTACAACTACCACTGCTAAAACAACACCTACTACTACTACTACTGCTACTATTACTACTACCACTGTAACTACCACCACTACTACTAGAAATAACAACAACAACTATTATTATTATTATTATTATTATTATTATTATTATTATTATTATTATTATTATTATTATTAAAATAACAATAATAATAAATACTGGACAATTAAGAAGAATAAAAACGATAATAAAACGAAAATAATCATTCACGGCGATGATTATCTTTCCCTGATTCTGTACTTAGTTAAATGTCATTGGTATGGCATTTAATTTTACGATAAACTGGGTGTGGGAGTTACACAATTCCAGTCATGATTTTTAATAGACGTTAAATACTTGTGACAAATCCAAAACTTAGTAAATGTTTCAAAGTTCGTTATTCCTTTCCTCGGCTCAGGAAAGGTAAACACACACACACACACACACACACACACATACTTTGACAGACAGATAAAAGTAATTTAGAAATGTAATAAAATGTCACTCAAAGCAGTAAAGAAGAAAGCTTAAGTAGAATTTGCTTGTTCTTTATCCATCAGCAAAGCATATACGCCAGTTGTAGATATCAGTGTTAGGTGGACAGTTGCTCATACGGATCTGTAATATTTAGTATGATATATTCTTGTAAAACATGTAGGTATTTCATGACTTCATTGATCACAAAACGGGGCAGTCGGGAAGCCATTTTACCTCTTCACGTATAATAACTTTCACTGTTAAAGTAATTGTTAATTGCTGTATTCAGAAATATCAATACGTGGAGAGTAAATTTAAAACTGTTTGATGATTGTTTAAATGTTTGATACTTACATGGAACAGATTGTGATTAGCGTGTTATTGCCAGGACAGTGAACTTTGGCGTTCACGTGTTGACTAAAACTGTACGTATTAAAGATATTGTGACATTGTTGAAATTGAATTAAAGGTTTGAGACGGAAGAATCACGCGAACACTGTTATCTCTTGTATATGAAAACACACACACACACACACACACACACACACACACACACACACACATACATGCACACCTTTATGAATGCATACATGCACGGTATAATAATTGCCAATATTTAAAGATATAGATAGATAGATAATCAGACAAACATTGATAGAGAGATATGAATTGATGGATGGATGGATGGATAGATAGACATATACCAACGCATGCGCACTAATAATAGCAGGTCAGTTATCCCACAGACAGAAACGTAGGGAACTGATCCCAGATATTTTACAGGGTTTACTTGTAAAGATGATATTAATTAAATAAAAAATATATATATCGATATAATTATAGAAATGATGGTGTAAGCAGCAAATAATAAACAAACAAATAAACAAACAAACAAACAAACAAACAAACAAACAAACACACAAATAAATAAATAAATAAAAGGTAATTTTATTAAATGAAAACAAATAATAATAATAAAATAAAATGATGCCGAGAGAGAACTTTGTTAAGTAATCACTTAACGGTAATAACCAACAACAACAACAACCGAGAATTAAGACCGTAATTCTAAAACATCACGTTCCTATACTGCAGCAAAACAACTACTGGCAATGCTGCCGCCGTCATCGTCATCATCATCTCTAATTTTTACTTCACAGAATAAATACTGAAGCTTTGTGAAAAGACTCGAGTAGATATACCGACTGACAACTTCAGTATTGCCCATCGTGATTAGTTATTCCGATCATCGGCAGAAATATCTTTGTTTGTTTCCTTCGCAGCCTTGAAGACTTCAGCTCTGAGCACACTGTCTCCGATTCGCCAGCAGAAAAGTTAAATAGATTCTGGACACTTGTTCCATTTGAATGTTTTATTGTTGGTCTAACTCCGCAGCTGCAACTAGCGGATCCGCGATGAAATTACGATGGAAGTCCCGCGAAAAGGAAACGCGTCTGGCCCATTAAACAGACACCACGGCGGATCAGCTGTGTCTTTTTTCTGCTTTACGCCGCGAAATGGATTTAACGGTTATGATTTATGTAAACTGACTGAAGAGGAACTCATAAACGTGGACGAGCCGAATTAAGGCGGTGTAAAGCAAGATGACTGCAACGTGTTATCTCGTGTTTTCGACACGATGCCAGAGGACGAGAAAACTGCCTTGTCATGCCGCTCCATTTGGCTAGGTGAATCTTGTGTCTGTCTGTCTGCTGCTGGCAGTTGTAATGGCACAGTTTGGAACAACAGTATTTGGGCTTTAATCAATCAGACTCCGAGCGAGGATACGGCTTGCAAGACCTGTTAACTCGCTGCAATTCGTTCTCCTGGGAGCAGAGTTACTAAATATCACAACCACAGCATTGGGCACGAAGAGTCGTAAAAACAAAAATGTGTTTAATGACACGTCGCAGTTTTATTCAAGAAACGTGGGTTTTAGGTTATAAAATAAATTCAAAAAAAAAAAAAAAATAATAATAATAAAAAAAAAAAAAATACTCATGTTTTTTTGTAACCTGAAAAAGGAAATTCAGTCTTCGGGTTATTTATTGTTAACAGTTAGAAGTAAGGATTTTGTTAAATGCACGTCTTTTTTTTTTTTTTTTTTTTTTTTTTTTTTTTTTTTTAAGTCTCTGAAGAACGTATCCGATGGCCTTTTAATATATTCGTGGGTGACAATAACTCCAAAACTGTCACCCGGGAACTGATCCTACAACTCCGAAGATGTCATTAGGATGCTCACCAACTAAACAAAACTTCGTTTTCGTAAACTATTTATAATTTATTATTTTTTTTTTTTTTTTTTTTTTTTTTTTTTTTTTTTTTTTTTCACACTGTTTCCAAAATATAAACAAGGTATCATGACGTGTAATATTATATTTTGTAATAATGTTCTAATCAACAGCGGGGGATTTCATCTATCTGGTATCATGCTGCAACAGTTGCCATAACAACTGCAAATTAATTGGAACCAAACATGAAAAAAATTACGAAACGGTAAAGAATAAAATTCCACAGAGGCTGTGGTGGTATACGGTAATTCTCAGACTTGTTGCGCAATTACACCAGACCAGCATCTTTTTTCAGTTACGTATCCTCTTTATAACTCGTTTTGACGGGATGTTATTACGATATGCGAAAATCGCGGCGCTAGTGGTAAGTTTAACGTCATGTGGGCTGTTTTATCCCTATTTAATGGAAGGATTAAGACCATTCCCCACGGACGAACAGTACAAGAATTATCATTGTTAAGGAAACTAACATATTCCATACACTGTTAACATGTTAAATATAATTACGGTAGATGTTTTTGTGTGTGTCTTGTTTTTTGTTGTTTTTATGATGATAAACAAATTAATGATGGCAAATCGTTGACCGGAGACGATGGTGTCGCATGGTATAAAATCACACGGGAATTTAAAAACAAAAAAAAAAACAAATGTTTTTCAAGATTTTTGAGCTATAGTCTCGCTGTCAGTACAGATTTATTTTATCTGTCTGTCAGTTGTTGACAGTTAGAACAGACATGTCAGTTTATTACTGTTGTGACGTATAAAATGAAAAAAGGGTTTTAATGGGATTTTTCAACCAAATCTTTTTTTTTTTTTTTTTTTTTGCATTTTGTCATTGGTCATCATGTATGTCATTGTTTTCGTTCACATGATGAAAATAAATATGCAAGTCAAAAATTGTAATAAAAGGAAATAACCCCCAGAAATCACCTGTTTCAAATTATGCTGTTCTTTAATCCATGTATTACTTGACAGTGTTGATACAAATGTTTATATCATTAATTTCTATGTGAATCCATGTGTGCATGTCGGCATATCGACAGTTGCTTGTTAAATGTTATATATAATTAAGTAGATTTATCAAACCAGAAAATAATCTTTATGATCCTGATATGAATTTTCAATAGGTTTCTGGTATGTAAAATATTAAAGCCGTATCACTTTTTTCTACTTTCCTGTACTGTTATTGTTATTATGGAGATGATGACGACAACATCACCAACAACAGTAACAACAACAACAACAACAACAACAATAATAATAATAATAATAATTAGAAGAAGAAGAAGTAGTAGAAGAACATTAATAATAAACAAAATAAATAAATAAATAACAAATCTTCTAACTGATTATTTTAGCATTATTAGGTCTGTCTTATTTCACCCTTGGAGATAATTACGGTCATTAACTCGGAAGCCTGTACTCGTTAAATTTCGATCTAACTCGGTCCGCTTCGTTTACTGGCGTAATGTTACGACGACTGCCAGATAAT
>CM022669.1:13057671-13060171 GCA_012295275.1 Chrysomallon squamiferum
AGCAGGCTTTTCGTACTTCTTCGACGTTCTGAATTGTGGGTCATCATCATAGGGGCCTACGTTGTGGTTATTCAAATAACAGGGTTGTTGTGAATTTTACGGTACATTACAATAAAAAATGTCATATATCAGCTTTTCCACAAACATGTTTCACAAAATCTGCATCTACAAAGCAAACAGTGGAAGAGAAAATATTTATGACCAGAAAAAAAAAAGAGACGGAAAAAAAAACCCCAGCAAAACAATGAAATTCAATATCAGATTACTTGTAACAGAACTAGTTAGCAGATTTGGCCGAGCTGGGAAAATTTTATCATAAGAATTATATATCCGTTTCTTTTGCTTGCCTGCGGCAAGAGTTCTATCATTGCACTACATGTGTAAAAAATATTTGTTAAAACCTTCTTGTCGTGTTTGTGTGGCGAATACGAGGAATCTGAGATATGATGATAATTGGTAGTGTCTGGAGAATAATAATGAAAATCCGCTGTCTAGAATAAAACCGAAACTTTTGCTATGTCTTATATTTTTTTGCTCAAATTTGATTTCTCTCTCCCTCGTTAGCCATTAAAACGTCCATTATTTGAAGACTGAAGAACGTGTAAAATTTCTAAGTTACGGCTTAGATAAATAATTCGTTCGTTCGGGCATCGATCCTGTGTTTATATATATATGTAATTCAAAAGTACTCTTTCAAAACTGATGATTAAAACGTGTTTAATAAATACAATTGCTGTGTCTGTGCAATGTTTTGTGGTTTATTAGAGTCGGATGTCTTGATGTGCTTTCGACGTCAAGTTCGAGATTAATGAAATTACTGCTTTTCTGATATTCATCCAGATATAGGCTCGGCTTAATTCACAATTCTCATAACTGTTAGACATTAATTTTCGGCGAAGAATACAAGTACTCACGACCACACAGACACAAACACGAGATCTGGTGTCGAATATCGGTGTCTTTGGCTATTTAAGGACACGTAAGACCACTGTACCATCTCTTATTTCTAACTAATTAACTAACAATTAATCGGCGCATTTCTAATCAAAACTCCCCAGCCTGTGTTCAAAACAAACTTGTTTCAGCCTTCAGTGACATTACGTACGTTTCAAATGGTGTCCTAGAGATTCACATTATCGTAACACTTTATGTATCATATTTTTATAGTCATCCTTCTCGGTATATGTTCCTTATGGATCCTGTTTAGTGTGTCTTCTTCTTGTATCTATTATTTCCATTGGTTTGTCTCTACTTTTTTGTTTTCTTACTGTGCAGAGAGAAAGTGGGTCTTATTTTTATTATCTGTGGTCTTTTTGTTTGTTTTTAACTTAGACCGTCTCCAAAAAACAAAATTAACAAAAAACAATATAATTCCTTATTCTTTTGTTATTGTTGTTGCTTTGTTTCTGTCAGTTTTCTTTTCTTTTCTTTTCCATTTCTTTCTTTCTTTCTTTCTTTCTTTCTTTCTTTCTTTCTTTCTTTCTTTCTTTCTGTTTTCTTTCTTCCTTTCTTACAAACCACGTCTCAGTCGTAATGTGTGAAGAATTGACGGATATTCTTGAACGTTTTTTTTTTTTTCCACGGGAATTACATTTGTTGAGGTTAGACGTTGACGGGTGTGATACAATTAGGACAAGTGAGGAATTTCAAGGTTTTTACCAAACAGCTCGCAGTGCTTATGACATTACCGAGTATGAGCTGTGATATTGTCCTCGTATGACTTCCTCCAACGAAATCGCGTTCATGGACGATTTAACCCAATTTGGTCCGACAGTCACCACAAGAACGACAACTCTAATCTGATTTAATACTCCCGAGAACGTATCCTGTGTTTTAGCTTAACCAGCGGGTTTAAGAATATTTATAAAGATGAATTGTGTCTTCCAGTGCGAGCCTGCTTGAACCAAAGGAATATTAAACATATCTTTAACGTTCTTGTTATGTCTCTTAACTTCTGAAAGGAATAATAGCATAATATTGTACGTAATTCAACATAACGAATCAATTTTAGTCTGAAAAGAAAGAAATTTCTGAATCTTCAATATATTTATTTACTTTTATTCTGTTATGACTGGTGTTGCTGTAAGTTAGAAAACACATTTTTTTTTTTTTTTTTTTTTTTTTTTACTTTGCACTGACGGCGTTTTACAAGCAAAAAAAAAATTGTTATTTCATATTTTACAATAAAAAGAATTACCTCAGTTTACTAGCTTGTTCAAATTGATGGCGCTTTAGAAGAATCAATCGTAAATATTATCAACATTGGATGCCGTATAAGAATACATTAACAACTGTCAAACAATGTAGATGTTACGGTACAGATACCGGAAAATACAGAGTCATTGCGTTCTAGGATATACAGTCTCTATGACAATTCCGACTCTGTATTTATCTATAGCTTTGTCCGAAGAGTCGTTTACTAGAGATATTTGGTTTCACTATCTTCATCTGTCAAAGAACAAAGTTTCTCCTTACTAAATACTTTTCAATATATTTATAT
>CM022669.1:13062671-13097671 GCA_012295275.1 Chrysomallon squamiferum
TGAATCATTAACTTGCGGTTTATCAGTCGTGAAGATGTACGTAAAGCTGACTTCAGAGGAAGCATCCTTGGAATGTAAAAAAAAAAAAAAATAGAAAGAAAGAAAGAAAAAAGTACTTTCGAATACTTTGAGTTTAATGGAATGTCTTTTATGTTTTAATGAGATATGTTTTTTAGTTGTAACATACAGACATATTCCCCCTGAAAAAAAAAATAAAAAAAAATAATAACAATAACAATAACAATAAAAAGAAGAAGAAGAAGAAGAAACGACCAACTGACGTAAACACGAGAATCGAGAATAGCATATAAACACATGCACACAAACATATATACAGAGAGAGAGAGAGAGAGAGTGTGTGTGTGTGTGTGTGTGTGTGTGTGTGAGAGAGAGAGAGAGAGAGAGAGAGAGAGAGAGAGAGAGAGAGAGAGAGAGAGAGAGAGAGAGAGAGAGAGAGAGAGAGAGAGAGAGAGATAAAACCCGTAGACAGATAATAGACAACTACACAAGCAAACACACATGTACAGATGCATATTTAGATATTAACTACAATTACATATACATGCACGTATAACCATACATATACAAGAATATACTGAATACAAGGAGCAGCAATAAAAATCTTAAAGACTGAAAATTATCTTTAAACTTAATGCTCTCTTCTTATTTTAAAAAAAAAAAAAAAAAAAAAAAAAAAAAAAAAGAAAGCAGTAACCTTTTATAACGATTGTGTTATCGATAGAAATTCTTTGAATTAACTGTCTGCCACTTTCATTTCCCCCAAAGAAAACTCAGCATCAAGAATAATACAATTGTTAATTATTTATATCATAGAAATTTCATCCATGCTATCTGTATACATTTTTCTTTTAACCCTCTATCGTTTCCCCACTGATAGATGTTTAAGCAGTAAATAAATTGTTTCCAATCATTAAGCGATGAGTTACATGACATCGCCAGACTATAATAAATAAAATTTAAAAAAAAAACAGAAAAAAACTATAAAAAAAACTAGACTCAGTAAATTATCATTTTCCCTGCCAGGAAAGAATTTTATAATAAAAAATAAAAAATGGTGCCAAGATGCATAAATACATGACGCCTTTATGTTTTATATTATCCAAACGATTTGGGGTTTTGTCAGCCGCAATTTTTCTCTTTTTAATTTTATTTTTAATTTTTTCTTTATTTCTCTCTCTCTCTGTGTGTGTGTTCTGTGGTACAAGCGAAGTTAAAATGTTGCCAGATTTCTGTAAATTAATTATCACACTTCAGACGCAGCAGTTCGATTTGTGTTTGTAATAGTTCATGTTAAAAACGTCTTCAAATTCAGCATGTATTATTCATCACACTGCTGAGAGAAAGGGATGAATGAGGATTATGGGTCTAATTGGTGCAATGATAGGTTGTATTTTTTTTATAAATTATATATATATATATATATATATTTTTTTTTTTTTTTTTGGTGAATGAATGTCTGACTGTGTGTCTGTGTGTGTGGGGGGCACTGACAGGGTTAATTGCTTCTTTTTTTGTTTGTTGATTTTTCTTATTTTTAATTACATACTGAAATGTTAAGTTCTAGAAAATAAATTTTAGTTTTTTCTGTATTGAACTACTACTGCCACTACTTTTTCGTCAAGTACAACTAGAACTACCACTAATATACCACTGCAACTATTACTGCTACTGTAATCATCACTACTCGTAATAGCACAGCTACTTCTGCTGTTTTGTTTTGTTCCTACTTCCTGCTGTTTAATGAACTTTGTTTCTTCTGTTCTTTCAGAAACTGATAAGAAGAAGAAGAAAGATCTCGGTGAGTACTCGTTATATTACTGAATTATTCTTTTATTTTTTTTATTACATTCCTGGAGTCACGCATGCTTGCAGAATCTCTAGCACTCTCTCTTACACACACACGTACGCAACACACACAAAACCAACGCTCACGCACAACACGAAACCACACACACCCAGCCTCACACTTTCCCTCCTTCCTTCCATTTTTTGAGGGTTTTTTTTTTTTTTCATATATATATATATATATTTGTCTGTCTGTCAGTCAGTCTCCATTTCTTCAGTAATTGTTCAATATGTATGTATATTTGTCTGTCTGAATGTCTCTCTCTCTCTGTCTCTCCGTTTCTTAAATAACTGTACGTTTGCTGTCTTTCTCCGTTACTTCGGCAATTCTTCAGTAGGTGCGTACCCTGCCGACTGTCTGCACTGCACAAGAGTTTCGTGACGACGTTTTACACTCGAGAACTCCGCATGGACTCCTAGCTTCCTGATTAAATGTTTCTCATCGCTGGCGGGCGAGAGAGTCGGAGGATGTTGAAATCTGTTATCTAGTAACTTGCCTGCAATTTTTCATCGATTAGCGGGCTCTCTATGCCAAGCCACTCATCGAGGGCTGATGGTCTGAATTAAGATTTAAATGATATTGACTTCGTGTTCAAAACCTTTTTATATTTTACCTCTTCACGGGACAGAAAGCAAAGTGAGTTATTTTCAAGCTTGTGTCGAACTCGCTGAAAAAAAAAAAAAAACATTTCTGGGTGTGTTTTTTTTTTTTAATTTATAAATTGTTGTTTTAACGGTGTGAATTATGTCATTATTGACATTTGAGAAATGATACAAAATGTTGAGGGAATAAAATCAAATCAATAGAAGTTTTACGGAACTGGAGTCATGGTGGTAAATTTAAAAAAAAAAAAAAATGTTATCTGAATTTGTGGATACAGTAAATAATGAATTATTATTTAATGATAGGTATTACGTGTCAGATACAAATCATGACATAAGAATGACTATTTTTTTATTTATTTATTTATTTATTTATGATACTCAGAAAACTAATCTTCAACCTTTTGCCATGCATTAATTTATAATATATAAAAAAGCATTTTATGACATTGGAACGAGGAATTCCTTACTGCCTCCAGTTACAAAGACTGAATATATGCCCCATCACTCTTCAGACACAAAACTAATACCTATACACAGAAAAACAATTCACGCATGTATTTAATATTAACTGGGAGAAATAGGAAGAAGAAAGAAAGTTAATGTGGTGAGTAAACGATAATGAACAACAGCGTATAAAAAATGTCTACGCTGTCTGTAAAAAAAAAAGAAGATGTTTTTTAGAGACTAAGATTTAATTATCAGGAAGTTGTGACTTTAATGCACAAACGTTACATTAACGTTAAACTGTGTTTTAAAAAAACAATTTAAAATAAATAAAAATATATATATATGTATTAAATATTAAAAAATTAAAAAGAAAAAAGAAAGAAGATATTGATGCTCAGTAAAGTTATCTTTAATCTCATCCACCATTACAGCTATCTGCTAATTTGTTTCATACACATGCACAAGCATAAACGCACACACGCACACGAACGTTTCGGATAAAAGCTAGGTTATAGTAAAAAAAATATTTTTTAACTGGACTGTTTAGGGAAGGTGAGAGAGAGACAGGCATGAAGACAGACAACTAGGAAGGGGAGGGGGGGGAGAGAGAGAGAGAGAGAGAGAGAGAGAGAGAGAGAGAGAGAGAGAGAGAGAGAGAGAGACAGAGACAGAGACAGAGACAGAGACAGAGACAGAGAGAGTATTTTTAACTGAACGTAAGAGATGTGAAAAGGATGTGAAAAATACCATCAGTTTTAAGAGTTGTTATCTAAAAAGAAATAATAGTAGGCTGTGTTCTAGTTTAGTCTCTATCAATCCATCTGGAAATTGATACTTCAGTTTGTAATTTAAACTGTGACTTAACGAGTCTGCGAGTCTGCAGAAGTTACATAAACCAGCTGCCAACGTAGACTACAGCTTCATTTTCTGTCTCTGTATTTTACAACATACCATCTAATATTCGTTAATAATCAAAAGTGAAGTAACATCACTCTGGAAGAAAATTAACATTCGTTAACCACAGACGAGATAAATTGTAAAAGATATTTCGCAGTAAATGAAAACTCTGAAATACGACCAGTATTTGCAGCATAAAAGATGTCTTTCTTAAAGGTCTACCAAGAACTGAGCTTAGAAGTTCATGTTTGTTAAATATAACATTAGTCCCTCTCATGTCCAAACCTTTAATAAGATAATGTATTACTATGACAGGTCCTATTATATACCTTATCACAGGCTTATAGAGAAAAAAGACTAGGCGTTTATTTGTTATATATTCCGGATGGAACATCTCCCTATAACGATAATTAATTAGCAGTGTAGGACTATTTGACAGCGACATCTGAATACCATGTGTATGTTGTCCGACAATAACGTGTTAGAACTATGGCATGTTTGTATGTATTGTCGTTGTTTACTGGATAATTTTTTTTTTTATCTATTGTAACAAACATCTTTACGTGTGTGCACTTTAAATGTCTAACTATATATAATTATCTACAATCTTACCACAAATGGGGGAAAAAAGATGCTATACGCCAAATGGTGGCGGAATTTCAGGAAAGAGAAATGAATAAATTGACTGTTTTGGAAAGTAGGTCTTCTAAACAATACAGTTAAACAAGTCTTAAGTGCATGTACGTCTTTTAGTTAATGATGTTTGTCTCAGAAGATTAAATATTAATCTGCTGCTCTCTTTCTTACCGTATTAAGAAACAAATCCACCGTAGCAGAAACAAAAGACGTTTCTGTCAATTAGGAGTTGATGCATATTTAATTTAGTTTGGTGCTGACAAAACAAAAGGTTAGGTTTGATCATGTTACAGCAGTGGAAATGACAAAACTGGAATAGAAATTTGAATCCTTTTTTTCTGATCGCTCAAACGCTGAAGTAAAGAATGATATATAATTTGTTTTTGAGAATGTTAGCTATTTATTCTGTATATTTGTACACACATCTCAGTATTTCTCTCTCTCTCTCTCTCTCTCTCTCTCTCTCTCTCTCTCTCTCTCTCTCTCTCTCTCTCTCTCTCTCTCTCTCTCTCTCTCTCTCTCTCTCTCTCTCTCTCTCTCTCTGTATGTGTGTCCCTTCGGTTGCGTATTTGTTCACATCTCTCGTTATGTACGTACAAATGTGCGCTTTTGTGGAATAAATGTATTATATAACAGAAACAGCAATCTTGTATTTAATTGCAAATTTTTATTTCCTTCTGAATACTCTTAACACCACTTCTTTTGTCAAAAGTAAAAGTATTTCTGTATTTCATTAATTTGCCAAATACCTCAGCTAAAGTGAAATAAATCCAAGAATACGATCTCATTTTCGTTGACGCCGACTCCCGTAGTCGTATTACTGTATTCGATACAGTTCTTCTAATTTGCTGGACAATCAATCCGCACAACACGAGTCCATTAATCTCCTCTGGACACTGGTGGTGTCCACGAAGGTCAAGTTTAATCTGCTGTGCTCCTCGTCATCTTGTTGCAATTAAGTTTACGCGTTCAATCATCCTAACTGACCGCTAGTCTGTCCGACATTGGTGAGACGCCGTTGATTGGAACCAGCGTCCAGTGTGACAGAGAGAATCAAGATGGCCGTAGAAGGTGTTAGGCAGTTTTGGTGATGGGACGGATGCATGTAACACGTGAAATACGGTCGCAGATTTACACACGAAAGTTAATTACTTTACCAAATTAAAAACAGTGGTATGTGATTTCGTGTGGGTGTGTGAGTGTACACGTGTGCTTGTGTGCCTAAGAATGTGTGAGTATATGTTATGGCAATAGTAAAAATGTATATAGTTTTACTGACATAACTATACACGTTTGTACATGCATTCACAAATACACGTATAACACATTCGTACGTACGAGCGCTAGAATGCAAGCACATGCACACACACATATACACACACACACACACACACACACACACACTCATACAGTTTAATACAACACAGTACAATACGTTACTGAAGTGACACGCTCACACCATCACTTCTTACTCTAAAACGCATTACACGTCGTAATTATTTACGTTTCGAACAAACAAACACTAATGCCGAAAGGCAATCTCAGCATTTGAATCGTACGTCATTAAATGTCCAATAAATGTCAGCTTATTATTGCTGCTAATCGAGTCGAAGCAGCCTCTGACCTGCGTTTCACCATCGTAGCTGATCAGCCTGACAGAAACAGCTACACCACACTGCGTGGGGCTCTGCAAACATCTCGGGGTAATGCCTCGCTATTGTGGAGGAAATTACATCAGCAGAATATGACGGTACAGAGCGCGGCGTAATAATAGAAGCGATTCGGTATTGTTCGGTATTCATGACAACTGTAAACCTCTCGATTGTTTCGAGTGCTAGTGCCGTTCGTCGGAACATCATTTACTTAACGACGGAGAAAATATCTTGAGTAAATATGCATTAAACGGAGACAACAAGTTAGGCGGTGTTTAATTTAAATTATATTGAGTTGTTCTGAAAAGAGCTTCTGAAACTCTTAGTTCTGCTGATAATGTTTGGTGTAGATATATATATGTGTGTGTGTGTGTGTATACTGGAAAGGTTGTGTGAGGCGACTGCTTAACAATGCAATTTTCATTTTGCTTATATTGTTAGAACTCAAACTGACGTATTCAAAACGTCTGATTGGACTGAAGTTTCCAAGCCAGTAGGCGCCTCTCCACACTCGAATCTGCCGCAGATTTCAAATATTTGAATGTTAATGATCGTATCAATTCCGATGATCTGAGCGAACGGTCTGTCTGTTAGCGCGCGATTGTGTACAAACTCTTTATATCGACAATCAGTAACGTGCAGCTTGTTCGCTAGACAAACAAAACGGGATAGATTTTCCAATACGAAATGCGTAGCCAGGACCCTAATACGGAAAACGTACACAAAGCGTAACCATTGTAAGAACCGAATATAAACGATCACAACAGCCAGTTCGTTTATGCAGAAATATTAATATATTTACTTGCACTTGTTATTTCTGCGTGTATGATAATAGAATATTAAATGATGTAATTCATACTTGGTGATGGTTGTGAATGTGATAGTGTAAGGTTCAAGTGAATTATGGCACTTCTGAACAGGAAGTATACATTTTTATTTTATTTTTAATATAAATAAATAAATAAATAAGAAAAGTATAAAAGAAAAATCAAGAATGTAAAAAGTCACTGGCTATAACGTACGATTTGTTACATAGAAAATACATGACCACTCCGGCTATAAAATCACTTTTCTGTTGCGTATTCTCTTCTATTACGACCTAATGCGTAATTAACAGATTAAATCTTTCAGAGAGAGAGAGAGTAAAAGTTTTAAAACCTTTTTTTTTTAACTTATGATCCTATTACACTGTTTTTCATACACGTGTCGAAGTGTGTTTGAAAAATAATAAATTGAGTTAGTTTCATTAAGAAAATGGCTTTGACTTGCAGAACCCTTTGTTGCGTTTTGGTTACTCCCAGGAATTTTCGATCCAGATCGTTAAACATGCAACGCAAAAAAAAAACCAACCACATTACACTGTGCTATTAATGGAATGAGAAGTTGAACGTTGGTAACGACTGTTATCGTTATGATAACGACACTCAAAGATGACGTTAACTTTCCGTCCATGATAATGGTAATGATGTCATCAATAATACTGTTGACGATTTTAAAAGCTCTTATTATTGCCTCGCTTTTGGTTTGGTTACCATTACGATGCTGGTCACTGATATTAGATATAATCTTATTTGTAAAGAAATCTTTAAGAAACTGTATGATTATAACCGTCGTATAGTTCTGAAATCCATAATAAAGAACTGGAAACCAGTAACTATCCAAAAAAGCGTGATAAAGTTCAGACAATTCAAAATTCATCAGCTACGTGTCTTTTAAATTTAAAAAAAACCAACAAAACAAACCAACAACCCAAAAACAAACCAAAAAACCCAGTAAAAAAAAACATGTATTTTGCTGTTGACTCAGTCACAGCACGAACTGATATTGATTGTGTAATAAATGATGGAGTCCACCGTCACGAAACGAATGACGTAATTTTTCTCCCTCCCAAGCGAAATCAGTCTCTCGACACGAAACGAAACGACGAAAAAAAAAAAAAAAAAAATCCTCTATCAGACCCGTAGTCTGCAATGTCCGACATCCTGGCTAATTCGAAAGAGTTTTCCACCATAATCTAAATTAGCTTTTGCTTTATCACGTGTTAAAAAGCCGGTTTTCCACCAATGTGTGTCTTTGAATATCATCTGGAATCTGGGTTGTCTGTACCACGAGTTTGTTATATTTTTATTAAGTTTTAGATTACAGACCATTTTACGCTTCATCGTAACGTAAACGTAACAGAATAATGACAACAACAACAACAACAAACGAAACAAAACAAAACAAAACAAAAACAGGTGGAAAAGAAATGAAATTTGTGTATTCACACAATTATTCGTTTTAGTGGCTACATTTTCACATTCATTTAAAAACACAAAAACATATTTCGAAACTGAAATTATGGTTATGAATCTCTGTCTTGGGTACAAGACCTATAAGCGAATTTGTTCTTTTGAAAGCAAATATTTAGTTGACTGTCGCGTTGCTAAATTATTATCAAATATATCGCTATTTCATTAGGAACAGAGATTACCATTTGGATACATAGTCAGTGGTCCTAGATTTTTGTTCTGTGGTATACTAGAGTTTGAGTACCTACTGATGCAGACTCGATTGTGTATTTAAAATACTTAGTAATATTATAAGCAGCTGGACCCATAACATTATCTTAATTTAACAAAAGAAATTAAATTCTTAAATCTGTATATACAAGCCAGTAGTAGTAGAATTATGGATCATTATTTACGTGAGTACGTTAAGCTACCGTATGTACTATAAAACACAGTGTTGAATACTGAACTGATTTCAAGTCTTAAAAACGTTTTTAACCCTAAGCTACAAACTGAATTACTATGATTTATACGTTCATAAAATTCACCATTGAATTACATCCGCTGTTGATTCAGAATGTTAGAACCTTTTTAACCATTATGATGTAGTAGCTGTACCATAAATCTTCATTTCCTTCTCTCTTGGGTCTTAGCTGGTCAGTTATAAAGTTAGTCAAACTTTTGTTCAGCTGGATTGTTCTATTTAAGAATTGTTGATTTTAAATGTATAGTCGGTTTCAAAAAAAAAAATAAAAAAAAATAAAAAATAAAAAAGAATGGTAATAATTAAATAAATAAAATAAAAGGAAAAAAAAAAAAAAAAAAGAAAGAAAAATAAATAAATAAATAAAAAATATATTTTGTAATGCATCATAAATTGCAGAAGATATGACGGTGCTTGTTAGATCAGTAAAGAAATCGGAAAATAAAATAAAAATTCACAAATTGCTCTTGCTGTCGGACGCTTGTGTAAACTGAGCAAAATTTGTAGCAAAAACATTTCTTTGTAAATACGATCTTTGATTTTTATGATATTGATTGAAAAATATATCTTTTCATAAAAGGCAATATGCAGGATGAAAACAAATATATAATAATATTTACAGAAATAATGTGATAGTTTTGATTTCTGACAGATACTTTGATAGCATAGAAGAGTTAAAGAAGTGTTTTATTTAACAATTCATAAGGAGCGGTAGCTCAGTAAACGACAAAAGAAACTTGCTGACGGCATCCAATGGGCATTTCCTTTTTTATTAGCATAGACGCGAAGGCACATACCACGACCTTTGATAAACCATTTAACGAGCACCGATCTGAATGGGAAAAAATACCAGCTGGTGGACTGACGATTCATCCTGCTAGCTATGACACCACTTGCACTCTAACCACTAGGCCAAAATCCGTCAACGTGTAACTACATATGTTGGTAGATATAATAACTGCTTAAGCAAACATTCTTTGAATTATACCTTTTATTATAACTTTGAATTAGAAGAAATTACTATCGTAGTTTAAGAAACATTCATCTTTCACGGGCTGAAGTTGATTTATCAACAACATCTTAATATCAGAGAATAAATGTTTTGTGGTATAGTCTGCAAATGTTTCAGTGTTGAGAACAAACAGATTCAGATTCGTATAATTCACGTGAATTAAATGCTTTCTGTAAAGGCCTGAAGAATTAGTTTCTGTGTTAAGGATAGATTAATGTTGATTCATTAAAAATCACTTTGTCTTAATGCTTTAAACGTCTCCTGTACAGCAGCTTCATCTTCGAGATAAGAACAACAGAAAACAGATTATCATTTAGTCTTCCTCGATACATTAATCCTCTACCGAACCTCTACCGAATTAGGTATTCAGATTTTCATTTATTGATCATTATCATTTTTGTTGTGATAACTGTTTCGTCCTGGGACAGATTATTTGCTTGTTTTTCGAGAATAACCGTTTTTCAAATACTGGAAGTGTACTTAGGATATTCTTGAATAAAATCAGTTTTATTCTTAATTTTGTAAATGTGTGTGTATCTGTGTGTGAATGTGTCTTCTTACTGTTGTTTTGTTTTTCTTTCACTCATTTTCTACTGTAATTTGTTTACCTAATATCTTAATATTGCGTCTTTACTGATAACAAATAGCTTTTGCCATCAACAGCATTATTCATTTATGGAATTAAGAAACCTGACCTGAAAATTTTGATTTTACTTATTTTCAGTCGGTCTCTGAAATTACTGAAACCATTTAAAAATAATTAATAATAATAAAACAAAATTAGAATACATTTGAAATAAAAAGAGAAAAAAACATCCGTAAATCATTTAAAACAAAGAAAAAGAAATTAGTGTTCTTTTTTTACTTTTTACTTTTTTTTATATATATATATTTTTTTATTACGACTGTCAAGGGAAAAAAATGTTTCAGTGTTATCTATAACTCATTACTGTCATTCAAGAGTTTTGTTTGAGTTGTAACGATCTGGTTACACAGATAAACAAAACGCAGAGGATTTGAAGTGATCAGTTATTTTCAAACTGTAAAATCCCAGAGTTACCTTAATTAACTTATCTGTAAACATCACTCTCTTCGTAATTCCCTCACCAGTTTCAGCAGGCTACATTTTCTTCATTTGATATTATAATATTTGTCACAGTTATACTTCGGGCTTCTTTAATTGTATTTCTGCATGGTCTGCTTTGTTTCTGCTTGGATTATTTGCTACCTTGCTTGGTTATTTATTTAGTCAGTCAGTCAGTCAGTCAGTCAGTTAGTTATTTTTTTTTTTTTTCTTCTTTTTTCTTTAACTGTTGTTATTTCTAATGTATTTTTCTTTAATTAATATTATTATTATTTATTTTTGTGACTATCTTAATCTTAATACTGGTGTTACCAATTATTAAATTGCAATTTATATTGCAAAATACCTTTCTAGATAGCTTATTTACGCAGCATCTGATCTTGAACTGTATTACCAATTACTGATCTAGAATTTATAAAACGAAGTGCCGATCTAGAATTTATGTTAACAATTACCGAGTTAGTGTTTCTATTTTCACCTACCAATCTAAAATATATGTTACCAGTCACAGCTATTTATTTTATTACAAGTCCTCCAAGTCGGTGTTTTTATCACTGCTTTGTACTATTAAAGACTTGCAAACGTTTCATAAATTATGAAGCGGCTCATCATCGGTACTGTTGGTACGTCATTTCCGGTCGGCTGTGCTCTTTATGGCCGAGCGTTTCCTGTTATTCTTTCATCCACCAAGGTCTTTCAGACGCCGGAAATTATTGTCGTTGTTGGAACAGAATTACGTTTTCTTTTGTAATTTCGACTCAACTGTCTATACTCAATATTTCAAGATCGCATTACGATTAACTCACACGGCTTGGGCGAAGCGCGCGAGGATCGATGACAGAGCCTAACCTCTGCTGGAGAAACTATCCGTTTCGTTTGGCACGGTGAAAGATGCCGCACATGATGGGCGACCTGTAACTAATTCTCCAGATAGTTTTCAAAACGGCTTCCTGTCCAGCTCCGAGATCGAAATTTGTGATCTGAAAAGAGACATGTTGGTCGATGCATTAGCAAACGCTGTTGATGAATAGACGGGAGAAGTTACATTGTCATCTGTAAATCTTTTTCTTCATCTGTCTTTCATTTTAATTGTTTTCTTTCTTTCTCTCTCGCTCTTACCTTGATTAATATTCCACTATGTGTTTACTTCGAGATAAACGTTTAATGTGTCAATTTTACTTTGATATTCATACGCCATGCTGAAATGTTGTCTGCTTAGCATTCCAGTGATGATTTTCTGATGATTTGACGAAACAAAACAAAAATCACATATATTATTTTTTTTTTTTATCTATTAGTTACTTCATATTTTTTCAGAAATACCAGTAACAGTAACATTAATTTATTTTTCTTGTTTATGAATAATCTGCCCCATTAGCGAAAACTAAGCCAAATAAATAATTAATTAACATGCTTGGATGGCATTTAGGGATGGGTTTAATCGGAGCAATAAAGAAAATATACGTCGTTATTAACTGTTACTCTGCCAAGCGTGAAATCTGTTAATCTCAGCAAGCCAAAGAAAATACAAAACTGTTTATATCTGACCCCCACAATAACACGTCTTCGATGAACCAGGATTAATTCGATTACTGTGTTGTTAATTAACCTGATTTGCCAAACTACAAATCTATCCAGCCGATCGGCGACTGACGTCGGGGTCGAAGAGGGAAAATTTTTTTTTTTTTTTCTGGAAATAAGTCGGTTTTCGACAGGGTCGATAACACCATCATTGAAAAGTTCATCTCCTTGCGGAGATTTTTTGTATCGAGTACAAAAAAAAAAAAAAAACGTGTTAAAAGGTTCCGCTGTTCTGATTCAATGGCGTATAGAAATCACTGGGATCTGAAGATTGGGACTGTTTCGAAAATATCTGATTTGAAGGGGTTAATTCCCTTTGGAATCAGGTCTTTTGAAAACTGCGTTTTGTAGATCAAAGAGGTTGTTCAAGTTTACTAGAACACGTTTTATAAAAAGATTTCAGGTCGACAGATTTGTGAACTTGTTAATGTAATGGAGAAATCGGGTTTCTTTCCTAAAAAAACCTTTTAGTGTAGATTTTTGTGAAGTTCTGTAAGTCTGATTAAAGACGGAAAAAGAATCATAGAAACCAGCCTTTTACCATACATGAACATAAAAATAGCCAGTCAGTAGACTCAGTCAGCAGATCAGCAAATCAGTCAAATCAAACAGTTAATCAGTTAACAAATATGTACGTTAGATTCCTTTATTCTATTTTCGTTGCCAGTGTAAAGTTCACAGATAAAAAAAAAATAATCAGATATTTGACATTACTCCTTCCCGTGACAAATACTCATAGAAAAGGAATAACAGTAAAACACGTTTTATTCAGCTTCTGAGCCGCAATCACCGCTGTTACCATTTTACTAATGTCTACCATTATTAATACTAATACTGTTACTACAACAACCACGGTATCACTGCTGTTACTACTACTTCTGTTCTTACTTGCACATTAAACCAGCTTACTAAACAATGTTACTATTGCATTAGTACCGTCACAATTACTGCAACCGCTTTTAGTAACTACTGATATTGCCATCATCATCATTCTTTTTATTTTTTGTTATTCATCCCAATCATTGTATCATCATCATCACCATTATTATTATTGTTTTGTTATTGTTTTCGTTCTTACTACTAATTTTTTAATTTGGCATTTCAGATTAAGATATATTTTCGTTTTATTTTGTTATAGCAAATCTTAACAACTTAGATTTTGAAGTTTATATATCTCACAATACAGTTTTAATCATCAGCGACAAATCGGGGCCACTTGTGGCATGACGAGAAAATTCTTCTTTTTTTATAAAAACATTCCTTCAATTTGAATATGCACATCTATATAAGGACGCAGATTTACATTTACAACCACAGCAGATCCTTGATTTCATTATATTTTACTCTCAGATATCACCATCACTGGAGAGCCGTACGTAGACAAAGGGGAGGTAATTAAACTGACATGTAACGCCACCGGAAGAGAGTATCCGCCGGAAGAGCTTGACTGGTTTAAGAACGGAAACAAGATGGAGACGAACTTTGCCAAGAAGATCTACATAAGAAAGATGGTTTCGATCAACTCAAAGACCATCATCAGTGTTCTGCACATCAACAAAGCTGACCTCAACGACGCAGGAACTTACGTCTGTCGTACGTCAGACAAACAAGTCACAAGCAAGAAGGTGGAGGTGCTGAATGGTAAGATAGGCGAAAATTTAGAAACTGAGATTTATGTACGTGTGGGTTTTTTTTTTTTTTTTTTTTTTTCTTAAGTTGTAATGTGGGTTCAACTTCTGGAGTTTGCCAGAGAAATTAAAATACTACAAATGGAATCGCGATTTTTTTTTTTTTTTTTTTTGATTTTTTAAAATTAATGTGTATTAAGGGAAAGATAGTACAAAGTATGATGTATGTATGTTATGTTAACATTTAAGACAAAAGTAGCGTAAAGAAAGACGTAACTATATATGTCGACATTTGCAGGAATTTAACTGGAACCAAGATATATGTAATATGTTGACATTTAAAGAAAACATTTAAAAAGTTAATGATTAGTGTGATTGTTCCCCATTTCTTTCTGTGTTATTTTGATTTCTTTTTAAACGATAGAGGAGAATTCAGCTAACGAAATGCATACGTCGTATTTTAATTGGAAACAATACAGGGATGTGAATTTTAAATAATCAGATCTGGTTTTTTGTCTTGATAGTTCTTGTTACCAACTTTATGAAATCCTGAAACAAATATAATAACACACACACACACACACACACACACACACACACACACACACACACACACACACACACATACATACACACAAACCACATTTTTATACTAACACGTATTTCATACACGTACAAACACACCAACATACACCTATGAAAGCCTACTCATTCGTTTTAGTGTAGATACGCTTCTGTTCATTGTAAAGACATCATTTTCTTTTGATTCTATTTTCAGCTGGAACCTATAATGTCAGACGAGGTAAGGATCCAGTTTTATCAAATTATAATTTTAAACTAACTTTTTATAGATATATAATCAGTATGTTTTAATCATATTAACAAACAACATTAGATATCACGACTGAATTACCAATTCGTTTTCCAGAATAAAAATTTATTACATGCCATTTTTTAAGGATCACACGATCGTGTGCAATATAATATAAAGTTTTTAGCGTTATGTTTTTATTATCAAAATTAACATTAGATTTTCTAATGTGTTTTTTTTTTTTTTTTTTTTTGTCATGAAATGAAATCTTAAGTCTTTCAAAAAAAAATGCGCCTATGATTCTAAAAGACAGTTTTTACTTTGCCAAAAAATCAAACAAATCCATCGTGTGTGATCAAATTGTACAGTCATTATTTCTAAATCCTAAAAACTTTGGTTCTGATGTTTTTATCTCCTTCACAGTATAATTTAATTGTTAGTGACACTTTTAGCATTATGTGAATGTTCTTTAAAAAAAAAAAAAAAAAAAAAAAAATGTTTTAAAAGCTTCTGTGTATTTTAAATACATACAACTAAGGACACAAATTTCAGTTTATATATAACCATAGCAAATTCTTGATTTCATCATCAAATAATGCAGAAGAATAATACATTTCTGTGAATGACCGTTTGTTTTCTGAATTACAGGAACGAAAATACACTCAGCTGGCAGCGCGAAGATCGGAAGTGGTGCTTCACCGGTTTTCCCGTTCAGTTCTATTTTCGTTTTCGTTTTCGCGTCAGCTGTTATTAACCACAGACTGTTTGGCTTTCACTGGGTGACGAGCTGAGAGCAACGTGAACTCTCTCTTACTAAACTTGACTAACTCGGATGGAAGGAAGCATTCCATTGGTACTTTGACTTATTCATGGTTGTGTGAGTTCTGTTGTTAATACTTTGAACAGAATACCATATCAGGAATTTTCTTAAGCGTGTATCTGATGGGTTTTTTTTTTTTTTTTTTTTCCTTTTGACTTACAAAGACTATCTCCTGTGTGTGTACCGCCACAAAACAAGACATTTCAACGTGCAGAACGTGTCAGATTGTGAGATGGTGGTTTTTTTTAACAATGGTGTTTGTAAATTATATTTTAATACTAACACGATTATTTTATGCATCTGTTCACATTTGACGAGAGACGTTGAACAATGCATAAAATTGGTCTGAATAAGTCGCGATCAAAGTACATCTTGCAGTCATGATTTCTGTGTTTAAAACGTTTGTGGCTTTCGAGACAAAATATCCATTACAGTTTAAACGTAACGGTTCATAACAACTGAGAGTGTTCAAATAAAAAACCCATCGACGTTACTGTAATAACTATAATATAACAAAAATGTGTTTTATCAAAAATGGTCATCTTGAGTTTCTGTAATGTGTCAGTGACTTTCGTGAAAAATAAGTGTTATGATGATAACAATAATAACGTAACTGTACAAAAATCAGCAGGACTTTCACAAAATGTCACACTACAGTCATAATTTGACCATTCAAAAATACTTGGATTTTGCAAGTAGCATTACGCTTTGAAGTGACTGCAAAACACGCGACTTCTTTCTAGTAGAAATTTTGATTGTCTCGACAACATGTACTGAAACAACTGAATGGTCTTTGTTTCATTTTAATAACAGACTCAAAACAAAAACAAAAAAAAACAAAAAAATCAGAAAAACAAATCTTATCAAATATATATTTCACATTAATAATTACGTTCTAGAAATGTTTCTAAATGTATTCTAAGCACAATTAGTCTATGATCCTTCGTTTTCTTTTTCTTTTTTTCTTTTTTCATTTTTCTTCCCCCCCCCACAACAATATCCCTTTGATTGATTATGCAGGTATTTTGACAAACGGGTAAAAACTTCCACCGATTCATGACATCATAAACTTTACCTAAAACTTACCATCCCACCAACGTCTTGAAATCTTGAGTTCAGTCTTAACGTTAAACCGGCTCAGTAAATAATAATAATGAAATGAGCCTTTTATTTGTAACGATTAAGAGAACAAATTCTTCTAGCATCGCTAATAAATCAGTTTGGCTGGGTCAGTTTGATCCCCCCACTAGTAAGATAAACGATTTGTAAAACTGACAGTCCAGCGAGAGAAAACCAAAATATATGAAGATCTGATTTCCACAATTTCTGTCTGACCTTCTGTGTGTACGTTCTTGCTGAGATCTTTGAGATGTCTGTTCTTATTTGATTCGGTGTCTGTGTCGAGATTTTTCACTGCACGAATTCGGCTGAAGGCGTGAAGTGGAAGAAAGAGGAACAATAATAATTTCGAGATGGTCTTTTCTTGCACGCTGGTGAAGAAACACAGAAAGACAGCCCGACAACAGAGGCGAAAAGAAGAGAATTGCAGTTCTGTTAAGAGGTCGCTTTCAAGGGAATCGCTGAAATGTGTAAATTTATACGAAGTAATGAAGAAACATTTTCCCATTTGTGTTCTGTGAAATTGGTTTCAGCAACTTTGAGCCAGTAATAATGACGATGTTCATTTTACAGAATCGTTCAATATGAACTTTATCTAAATGTTTGCAAATAAGACGTTGTCTCTTAACGACTGGAAGGAGCTTATACGCTTATATATATATATATATATATATATATATATATATATATATAAAGGTGTGAAATATCATGCATTAATATTATGTACATATTTAACGTAAAAAATATTTTAGTTTATTTTATGATTATATGGATACATTTCATACTATATCTTCACCGAACTGTATTTTGAGTTGTGTGTCCGTTCAGGTCTTGTGTTATTGTTCAACATATTGACACGAATGTTTAGTTTATTATAATTATATGAATGGTGTATATTCTCAGTGATCTAAATAATTAATTACTTATAATCATATATTTGTAACATTATATTATTTCTGTAATATTTGTTCAAATTTGTAGATTTTTGCCCTGTATAATATATGATTGTATCAGAAAGATTAATGCACCGATAAGATGTATTATTATTATTATTATTATTATTATTATTATTATTATTATTATTATTATTATTATTATTATTATTATTATTATTATTATTATTATCATCATCATCATCATTATTATAATTATTAGTTGACAGAAGAATGAATCCTATCATTACATTTAACCATTTTCTCTTTAATCATAGCTTCATGATTTTCAATTATTGTTTATGCAGGCTTGTCGTGGGCACATGCTTCCAAAACCATATCTCTTCAATACAGTAATAAAGTACACTAGTATTTCTGTACGGATGTTCATATATAATAGATTATGTTCTTTCCTTCCTCAATCATTTTTTTTTTTTTTTTTTTTTTTTTTTTTTTTTTTGAACATATATTGTAGGTTAGCTCCAAAGTTAGAATTCGGGGTATCTTACTTATTAATCTAACGAATTTTTATTAACTGTCGATTTAATATATATATATATTATTTGCTAGACAAAAAAGCTTGCGATTTTCATTTCATCGAGTTTTGACTCTGTTGCACTGACAGCAAAATACCTCCGTCTAATCTCAACATTTTAAGCGCTAACGACCCATATTTTAAACTTAACATCCGATTTTGTGCGATAATACTATAACAGGTTTCCATTATTCTCTTTAGACTGCAGCTGATTGATATAAATGTGCTTTTGTCCTTCCAGAGAGACGCTAATCCTGCTTAATAGACGTAAATCATTCTTCAGAAATAGCATGTAAGACATTTCGCGTCAGATCAAATTTGTATCGATACTGGGGGACATCGTAAAATAAGAAAATAAATGTATTTTTATTTTTTTATTTTTTTTTTTTTTTTTTTCTTCTTGGAAGTCCTCTTTCTTCTTCTTCTTCTTCTTCTTCTTCTTCTTCTTCTTCTTTTTTAATTATTATAATTATTATTATTGTTATTATTATTATTATTTCATTTCCTGTCAATGGTGGTAAAGGAAACATTATATCGAAGATTATTTTCTTATTAGCATGTCAAAACAGAAAAATAGGTAGGTAAAAAGGTATATTCAATTAATGTAGGCTTAGAGACCGCAGACGATAAAAAAAAACACCAAAACATTAGATTTCAGCCTAAGTAACGTTAGAGACACGTATAAAATTGAAATAATAATTAAATAACTGTTATCAAAAGTTTTTTTACTAAGATGTCTGACACAGGAATCATGATAAGATTATATATTGCATTATTATCTAATTATAAAGATAAGATATATTGTATATTATTTAATGAAGTTTTAGATAGGCAGGATGTGGGCAAAAACTATAATACTAGTTTAGTTTCTGAATATGTAATTTATACAGAGTGATATACGTTTTGTCAAAGGTTATTATTTTCGGCCCATGTAATTGTAAATAAATGTTACTTTAAAGTTTCTCGTTGACGTTTGAAATACGATTGCAAGAAATAAACCTGAAGAATGCATAGGCCATATTACGTCACGTTTGAAATACGCCAGCAAGAAACAGCCTGAAAAATTCATAGGCTGTATAACGTCACATTTGAAATACGCCTGAAGAATGCATAGGTTATACAACTTCATATTTGAAACACGATTGCAAGAAACAGCCTGAAGAATGCATAGGCTATATGACGTCATATTTGAAATACGCCCGAAGACGTTATAACGTCGTCTTAGATACGACAAAGGGTGGTAGTGCCTTGAAGAGTTTGTGCAACACGTCACAAAGAGATTATATATCGTAGAGTAAGCAGATTTTGATAAGAAAGAATTGTTTTATACGCTGGCTGTACCGATAGACTGACTGTGCGTGTGACCCAGACACATCTAATAAAACGCTCGCGAAGTCAATCTGAAATGTGCTTGTTTTTGGCACCGCTTTATTGCTTAATAAACTGTTTGTTCCGCAAGACGATCTCGTGGACATTGGACCTAAAACGATTATTCCAATTGGTTATTCGTTTTTATGACAAAATAAACAAGAACGTTTAAGATGAACCTTCAGATCAGATGACAGCGGCCCGAGTCGCAGTGACGGTGACGTGGGCGGAAAGCAAAGTGGGGAGGGGTTCGGGTTTAATCTCAGGGGTGGGGATCAGGGAATAATTATTTTGTAAATTAATTTTTTAGTTGGTGTTTGAAGACCTGAGCAGCTCAAAAATTCTATAAAAAAAAGTCATCTTTGTTAGGATTTTAGTTTTTGAAAGAATATTTCGTTTACATGTCGCTTATTTGTAACTGAATACGTGAGATTCAATAAGCACAAAACAGAATACGTGTTAATGTATTATTTAATACCGTTTTAATAATGATTCAGGAACACTGTCTTTGAGCTGTTAGGTAAGAACTTAATTTGGTTTGTTTTGGGTATTTTGCTTGTTTTTGTTTTCTTTCTGGAAAGTTATATAACGTTGTCGCTGTAGCTGTCAAAATGTTCTTCTTGTCCCGTCCCTAACGTTTGTCGTCGCAGGTTCTGTTTTCCGTTTTGTACATACGTTGTTTTGTTACACACAGATCACGTGGTTATTAGTAATGCACGTGACCCTGAAATGGCACAAACAGATTGTTCTTTTTTTTTTTTTTTTTTTCTTTTTTTCTTGCTGCTTGAAACATAGCATTATTATTATTATTATTATTATTATTATTATTATTATTATTATTATTTGTTATTTCTTTATTCTGTATATAAATTTAAAATGCTTATTCTTTCTTCTTATTATTATACTACTACTATTACTACTACTATTATTATTATTATTATACTCTTACTACTACTAATACTACTACTACTACTATTATTATTATTATACTCTTACTACTACTACTACTAATACTCTTATTATTATTATTATTATTACTCTGCAATACTACTGTATTCACGAAGTGCTTTGACATCTATCTTTGTAACAGTTGTGATAAACGTACGTCTGTGTCTGTGTTGTAAATATATATATTTATGCAACCTGTGTCTATGTACTCCGATGTAGTCAAATATGTTCATTTTAAAACACCAAAGTGTAGGTACAGAATATTTATTATGTTACCGCTTCATGGATGATTCAGCCCATTGAAAAACATTAACAAGATTGTATGATATTGTATTATTCGATTTATCACTGTGTTTGGAAATACTGTATTATTCGACGTATCACTGTTTTTCGAATACTAGTTAATACATTTGGAGACGGTACATTTTTCAGCGGTGACCAAATACATGTATTTCTTTCATAGTGTTATGGGGAAAATATTTTGAATACTAACATTTAAATGTCGACATTATTTTTAGGTGTTAAATATATGTAATTTGATGCATAAATCTAATTTATATTTCATTTTAACATTATTTAATTTAGATATTTGTTAGATTTATTTATTTTTTTTAATTCTTTTTATTCGTAAGCCCAGAGAAAAGAGACTGAGTTGTAATAATCGTTAGCTCTGTAAATTATCTGAATAATTATAATCATATGTCCTGAAATAACTAACTATAGCATAAACCATCAACCCATTTAATCTTTTAATATTTTGTGTAGAAAGATTGTCATTACATAGTGCTTTGATTATATTTCTTTGTTCAGAAAATTATTTATTTGAGATTGTATTATTATTAATATTATTATTATTGTGTATTTATGTTTTAGTTATATTGACTAAAGTATAGACATCAGTCATTTTCATTTTTTTTTTTTTTTTGCGTGCCAATATGTTTGAAATCGTCACAGTACGAGACATGAAGATATTTTGGATGGATATTCTGATCTGTACTCGGATTACTTTCTTTACATCAGCTATTGTTCTTTGTCATATGAAAGTGGTTGGAAATAAATTAATTAACGTGAAAGGCGCTCCAAATAAAATAAATAAATAAATATAAAATTACACCATACCAAGGTCTTCATTTGTCGAGGAAACAAGCCGACAGTCAAAATGACGCAAACAATAACTATTATTAATAACTGCAATTGCTATTACTATTACTGCTACAGCTACAGCTACTGCTACTAATACTAATACTAATATCAGTGCCATACACACTATATTTTCATATCGTTGTAGGAGTTAAATAAAGAGACAGGGCGTATATATGATCTCTAATATAATGAGACGCACACATTTATACAGCGTCCAAACACTAACTCTTGTCGTGTAAACTTTAGATAGGCCTTCATAAATGTTCGTACTCTAACGAGTCTAGACAGAATATCCAACCCAAAGATATCCACAATACTGGTGCCTATGGCCGTGTATTGATGGGAGATACATCTGCAGATTTGATTTCATTATTCACGTTTATTCTTATTCATTTTATTTCAGTTAATTATAAGTTTTACTAATTTTGTTAGTCCTCATAACCATCATTTTGTTATAATATCATTTATCTCGAATAAACAACTGATTTTTCAAAAAATACGTTTTATCTTTGTTTATCTTTGTTGTGGTTCGTAGTTAATGTCGTTTGTCGAGATTAAATGGCGAATTCTGGTTTTGGTTTTCTTTTACAATTATAGGGGCATAGTCACTGCCGAATGCTGATAACAAATTATTATTATTATTATTATTATTGTACTCTACTGAAATAGTTCTAATTTAAAATTCATACTGTTGAAAGTTGATAAGCCTGCATCACTTAAAGCACACCTGACTATAAATCGTTTTGAATTTGTTTTGTCATGAATGAGATAATCTTTTGTTGCTGTTGTCAAAGGCGCTAAGGAGGCAGCTAAGGCGCTTTTAAAATCAGCTTGGACCGCATCAAAACTAATTTAAATATCTTTTTCTTTTCTTTTCTTTTTTTTCTTCTTTTTTTTTCCGATTGAATTTCTTTACACTTTTCACAGCAGTATAGTGGTAATATAGCTTTATTTTATTCTCAGACCTCTTTCGTAATTATATGATGTTAGTACCATCTTCTTCCTTATAACAAATGTATAAACCTTGCGTTCAACAGTTTGAAAAAGAAGCTTAAATCGATCAGATATGAATACCCTATAGAACTTTCTTTGAATAGTTCGAACAAAGCAACATTCGAGTTTAAAACATACATTTCAAATTTAGTGACATATTTAAAATATACAGCTCGAGTAACACCAGCACACAAGAAACCTGTAACATTTCAGACAATTATTAACAGCGTTATGCCATATGTTTAGAAAAAAATATATATAATAGAATTGATTGCAAAGTCATAACCCGATAAGGCAAAATCTGCAGTGTGTGCGGTAATAACTTCAAAACAGACTTCGCCAATAAAGCAAGTGCATAACAGCAGTAACACCAGCATACAAGAAACCTGCAACATTTCAGTCAGTTATTTTCAGCGTTATTTTCTGAAGTTAACCAAACAGTGCTAACGTGGACTATGTTTCTGAATGAAGCCGCCACTGAAAGAAAAATGCTAAACTTGTCTATTGTAATCTACAATTACCTACTTGAAAGAATCGGTAAATACCACGATACGACCCTTCATGTCATGAATGCCTCTATCAGAATGAATGAAGTCGGCAAACGCTGCCATTTTACCTTTGAATCCATCAATGTCTCTTTGCCGGTGAACGCTATAGAAAATCGCTATGACCAAACAGTACTGGTGTTATGGACTTTGTTCGTTTCTAAGCCTTATTCTCTACGTTCTGAATATACACATGACAGGGATATGATATATATATGGGCCATGTTGTAATAACGTAATGTAAAAGCGAGATAAATGTTTCATATATTTAATAGACTGGAATATTAATAATGATTATGACTTGTTTTATTTTTCAGTGTCGTGTTATAGATTTTGATTAGTGTGTTAACGATGAATAATTTAGAAACTGGAAATATCTTGGAACTGTTATTTATATAAATATCGACAAGTGTATGTATGTGTGGCTATGTATATATATATGGATGGGAGAATGAATGGATAGACAGATTCACAGATATATAGATAGACAGACAGACAGATTGATAGACAGACACGTGTGCATGTTTGTGTGTCGATGTGTTTATTGTAATCCAGAGACATACTGTATTAAAAGAAAACTGGATGATGACAGGAGGAAAAATAAATAAAGATATAAGTCAAAACAGAGAGAGAGCAAAAAAACAACCAGTCACCCCAAAAAACAAAGCTATAAACATACACACGCTTATAAACGCTGCAGCACACACACATAATAATATACTAGAATTCATTCGCGCGAATATGCATACATTCACACACAAATATAGCTACACACACACACACACACACACACACACACATCTACATGCATACATTTGTAAACACGTGCGTACACGTAATTATATATAACATAACTACATGTACATAACGTACAAGCGTGGCTGTACAAAAAAACTGTTGTAACGTTCTAAATGATGAATGCTGTGATAATGTTTCTCAACATGAGACACGCCCACCGTGTTCTGTTACCAAGCATCTTAATTAGCACATTCCGCTCAAGTTCATGCCATCCCCAGAAATATTTCTTACCTGAGAAATAACTTACGTAATTTCACCTAGAGAAACAGGTGTGAGATAATTGTGTACTCTGCAAACTTGAGCTGAATGTATTATAAAAAGTAACTGAAGGTCCTTTTTTCTTTTTCTTTTTTTTTCTTCTTATTATTACTTTTTTTTATTTTGTCTAGTTTTGTATATACTGGCTTATATATCTAGTATGTAATGATAGTATAGAAAATAATATTTTGATGTATTTATGATACGATTAGATTCTGCACTTAGGCAGTATCTGAGAATGCACTGGTTGGGTATAACATGCAGTTATGACTTTACAAACATTCTCTCTCTCTCTCTCTCTCTCTCTCTCTCTCTCTCTCTCTCTCTCTCTCTCTCTCTCTCTCTCTCTCTCTCTCTCTCTCTCTCTCTCTCTCTCTCTCTCTCTCTCTCTCTCTCTCTCCTATACGTTTTTTTTCTCTTACGCTCTGTCACACTCTTTCCCCCTATATCTCTTTTTGTTGTTTTTTGTTGTTTTTTTGCTGAAGACGCTTACCACAAAGAAATACAAATTGAACTATTCAAACTATTACCGTTACCTGTATCTGCTCCTTCCTTATCTAATACATGCCGATGGTTCACCCTAAATTTAATTCACAGTCAAATTAATTCCTTAAGACAGACAGACAGACAGACAGATATCACACTTCATCATCAGATACTAATACTAACTTTAATGATCACTTTAATTTTAGACAATAATTCCTGAAAGTCTCTGAAGAAATTAAGTCGTAAAAACCCCAGCGCACTAAGGCTATGTTCAGAAGTTGTTCAAGAAAAAACGTAATCATTAATGTTATTTCCAACTTAGCTGTCTTAATCCCCGCTTACAACGTCGTAACACGCAATCCAGACAAAAGGCAAACTCATCAATTCTCGTTTAATTAAACGAAGAAGACTCATCCGACTAGCTCTGGCAGCGAGAGAGATCGTCGGATGGAAGCATTTGTACGTGATCTTGCTGTGTTCTAAGAGGGGGTGGTGTATGGTTAGTGAAGGGCTGGGGATCTTGCAAGGAAGAAGAAGTTCGGTATATGTTTTCTTGTTTGTTATTATTATTATTATTATTATTATTATTATTATTATTATTATTATTATTATTATTATTATTTTAACTTGTAGTCGAATGATGGGCAAATGGTGAAAAGAATTCGCCGTAATGGCTCACGTGCGAATACGGAAGATTTCTGTCGCTTTGTTGTTCCGTTCTGAACTGAAGATAAAGACAAAACGGTATTTTCTCTTTCGTCATTTTCCGAGTGCCTGCGTTTTCGACGGATTGATGTTTAACCCTTCATTAGGGAGCCATCAGGGGCAAATAGAGTTGTCTCGAACTGAACACGTGATTGATTTCTCGAAAACAGTCGATGTCTTATTGATCACGAGGAATGTGTTTTCGCGCTGTCAGGATTTCGGTAGTAGGATGAGTAACGTATGGATTACTGATACCAGTGCGTAGTTAACTACAAAGATTTGTCTAATCCGTGTTAATCATTTACCACGAAGACTGGGTTTTTTTTTTTTTTTTTTTTTTTTTGCAGTTCTTGACATTTGAAGGAAGGTTTAGCAAATGGTTTTGAAAGAAGAAAAAGAACGAGATGAAAGTATGAAGACGTCTTATGCTAAAGAGGAAATCGGTAGTCGTCAGTCGTAGAAAATGGAGAAATGATAAAATGGAATAAGAAGAAAAATGGTACTGATGAAAAGAAGAAAGAAAAAAATGAAAGAGATAGAAAGAAAGTAAGAAAAAATTAAAGAGGTGAAAAGAAAAAAGAAAGAGAGACATGAAAGAGATTATGTTAAAGAATGAGTGAAATAAATTTTAAAATTCGGAGGAATTAGAATTATTCTCTTCTTTTTTTTCTTTTTTTTTTTTTTTTTTCTTTTTTTTTGAAGTAAAGGGAATGGATCTAGAAAATATAATATGAAAGTCTGTGAAAAAAGGAATGAAAAAAAACCCACAAAAAAAAACCCAAGAAGAATATGAAATATTTGCAATGATAAAGAAAAACGTTAATAAAAGAAACGAGAACCCGAATACCGCTGTAATTAAGTTTGAAGTTAATCAGCTAAAATAACGAATGGGTACAACTCGAGCAATAAACTATTTTACAGACGTTGAAACACGTATCATATCAAAATGAATGCCAGTAATAAAGAATGAGATTAAAAAAGCACATATATAACACGTAATCACGCCAAACTAAATGCTAGTAATAATATATAAAATTAAAAACGAAACACAGCACGTATTTAAGACGATATGCGAACATAAAAGCTAGTAATAAAATATCAAATTAATTAATAAAGAGCTATAACGCAAGTAAGTAATAAATTCAACATTAATAAGTATGAAGTTATAAAATAACATAACATTAACAAGTATAGAGTTATAAAACACAACATTATCAAATTACATTTTTTTAAAAATCAGAATATAAATACTTATTTTTATAATGTATAATAACGCTACTGATCTGAACAGAAACTGATACATGATGCAAAAACATTGCTAAGTTTGCGAGCCAGAAGAAAATTATGTATACGACGCTAATGCTAAAACAGACTCAAAGTTTGATAATCTGGTCGTGTTGTAGTGTTGTTCATGCTCTGTGTGACAACCAGGATTTACACTTACTCAGTTTGCTTTGTCTGATGAGAGTAATCTGACTGCAGTCTAGACTAACAGGATTTTCTCAGCGACAGAGAACACTTTGAAATGATAATAAGAAGAAATAGAAGAAGACGATAATAGAACAATAGCATCAACAATATTAAAAATAAGAATAATGTACTCATGTATATTTATAATAATTACTGTTGTTGTTGTTGTTGTTGTCAGTGTAGTTCTGTTATGTTTTATTATTTCAGTCATCTATATGTCCATTACAAACGCACACACACAACCAAACACACAAACACGCGTACACACATACATATGGATATATATATATATATGTATGTGTATGTGGGTGTGTATGTATGTATGTATGTCTGTATGTATGTATATATGTATGTATGCATGTATGTATGTATGTATGTAATATGTATATATGTATGTAGTCTGTAGAATTTAGTCTGTGATAATCTGACAAGTTTGGGGTTTATTCGCTGCAGCCTACAAAACCACTAACACTGGTCACGTTGTCTCCACAGTAAACAGGAAGATACGTGACATAATAACCAGCTAGAATTTTTATACCGCTAAATAGATTACAGAGAATAAGGAACAGATATAATAAAATACACAATAGGTATACTAAAACAAGTGTAATATTCAGTTATGCCGATTGTAATTCTGTGGAATATTGCAGTACAAAATAAACGTTATATGTTTTGTATTTGCTATGAGCAGAGGTTGTTTGCTCGGGGTAGGGTGTAGTTGTCTTAGGACCCATTGAAATACACCACAAAGATATAACTATGTAGAGTAATATTACGGATATAAGTTATGTCGAATATAAGATAACGTAATTTAATTACAGATAATAATGATCGGTAACGTACAATGGAGTGATAAACAAATCATAACGGATCAAAATACGTTTGTTAAATTATTATGTTGTGAATTAAATTTACAGTATAACTAGCTAGTCCACTCTCTTAACGATAGCAAAATAGCAGCATCATGAACTGTTTTTAAAATAAAAAAAAATTTAAAAAAATAAAAATGTTGGTGCAGGCATGTTAGTGTATTTCACGCCTTATCGTTTAATATGCAGCGTATTCCCGTCCGCTGTGGAGATTGAATTAGGCCGCACTGACAGTTACGTTAGAATTACGAAAATAGCCGCCTGAGTAATGACGCCCACTCTCTCTTTTCTGAAATCTCGTACGCGAGTCCCTGAACTTTTAATTTACTTTAGCGGGATTATCAGCCGCGTCCCAGTAACACACAATTGTGTAACCCGTAATCCAGCGTTCATGGCTGTAATCACACTGAGGCAAATGAGGCAAATTCCTCATACCGAAATAGATTTAAAAAATATAAAATATAAATCTCTATTCCCAGACCCCGTCACCCAAATTCTTTTTGCCCCTCTTTGCTCGGCGATTAAGTGTTTTTAACCTTATTTCAAAAAAGAGTCTAGTTAACGGCCATGACGTAGTTAACTACGGGTAGATACAAGAGACTATCAGACCAGGTGAATACGTGCATATATAAATATATTATATTGTTTAATTATTTAATCTTCACAGCCAGCTGTTGTCGCGTATTACGTAAAAATCTGAAGATTCCTAACCATGTTAAAAACTGAAGACGATACGAGGTTGTGAACTTTCTAAATACACGCATACATGTTTAAAAGATAAATGTGCAAGCAAATATACTTATTCGAAGATATATTTATACACATATAGATATAATGTACATACATACTCACATACATACGTACGAATAGGTATACATGCATATATACAAACCTAGTTGAATAGATGCGTATATGCATACATGTATAAAAACACACAGGCGCGCGCAGGAACACATACATACTAACATATTATACAAGCATACATACAAAAATACATACATACATACATACATAGATACATAGATACATAGATACATACAAACATACATACATGCATGCATACATACATATGCATACATACATACATACATACATACATACATACATACACACACACACATACATACATACATAGATACATACATACATTCAGACATAAAGTTTCGGAGACTGAGAGAGATAGAGAAGAGAGATCAAAGATACTAAATAAAAATAAATAGATAAATAAATAAATAAAATAACAAGAAATATAAAGTATTTATAAATAAAAATAACAAGAAATAAAAACCTATATATATATATATAAAGAAAATCATTATCTTTAAACAGAAATGGTCGTAAGAAATTCATTTGTTTTCCTTCCAAACCATTATTGGATTCTTTCAATCATCTTGAAATTTTCTTTCTCACAGACGCCTGACATTTAAATGACACAAAAATCTCGGTACGGAAAAATTAATGCAAATTACTTCCATTATCTAATGCTTGTCCAGTGATGGATTTTAATTCCAATTCTGTATGTTCCTTGAAAAATAAAAACATATTAAACGTAAAGAAAGAAAAATTGTAATAAGAACTCTAATTTTTGTGGCATCATTGTTCAAAATGAACAAAAGTTATTGCTCGGCAAGCAATTGCTGAATTTAATAGAGCAGATTAAACCGAGAAAACCTTTTTTTAAAGTCCAGTCACGTGTTCTCTACTGATTAGAAAAAGAAAAGAAAAGAAAAAAAAAAAAAAAAAAAAAAAAAAGTCTTATTTAAGCACACGCTAAAACGTTAGACACTACATATACGTCCTACACACAACGAACTAAATGAACTATGTTGACTTAAAGAAAAGCTATCGACATAAGCAAATATTAAATACTTCATCCAGACAAATTAGAAATTTTTTTAATAATAAGAAAACATCATTCGTTATTGGATTCCATCGGTATTTTGCGGTTTCAAAAGTGGTTTCAAAATATTTTGTTAACTAATTTGAAATGATGCAGTCGGAGAAAAAGAAACATTTTTAAGAAGGGCTGAATAAATAAAATTAAAACGTTGTAAAAAAAAAAGTTTAATTACAGACTATAAATGGTTTCAATAAACGTACGTGTTTAGGTGGGTGATAGGATGAATGGTCGAGGAAAGAAAGTAGAAACAGACAGACAGACAGACAGACAGACAGACGAGAAGCCAGTTGTAGCAAGTAAACAGTAACAGAGAGAGGCTTGCAGAAATGTGTTTATTAAATTACTTAATAAGATGTGTGCAGGCAAGAAAAAAAAAATTGTTTAATTTTGCTTCCAAATCCGAATTTTGCCTTAAAGCAGTTTTGTACAATGGGGGAAAAAAAAGAAAACAGAGAAAGAAAAGAAACTAAAAGAAGAAGATGAAATGAAGAAGAGGAAATGGTGAATAATAATGATGATAATAATAATGATGATGATGATGATGATGACATTAATAATTATAGTATAGTAATAATACATTTTTTTAAAGAAATAAGAACAACAACAGCAACAACAACAATAACAACAAAAAAAAAAAATAATAATAATAAATAATAATGATGATGATGATAATAATAATAATAATGAAAATAATAATAATAAGAAGAAGAAGAAGAAGAAGAAGAAGAAAAATAATAATAATAATTATGATGATGATGATGATAATAATAATAATAATAATAATAATAATAATAATAATAATAATAATAATAATATTTAGATTACAAAGACTTCCAGATCTTTCTCAGACAGACTTTTGGCAAGAAATACAATCTTTAAAAAGAAATTTAACAACTGTTGCTTTTTTTTTTCTAATTTCCAGTGTGATCGTCTCTTTGTCTGATATCCTTAAGGCAGGGAATTATTATTTTTTCAGAAAGCAACTTAAGATTCTGTTACGCAAATTGCGAATTTAATACGGCACAAAAGGACTTTTGTGGCTTTGAAGGCGCGAGGAGTACATTTTAAACAGATGTTATTAAAAGATAGTTAAAGTATCTCTTTCCTCAAACAATAATAAACTCAGTGAATTCGTGTCTTTGGTTCAGAAACCGTGGCGCAACTGTACCCGATAACGTAACATAACTAGGGGGCTCGTATTGTCTGAAACATCCTGATGATCATAAGAATGATTATTAATCTGCAATGATTCATCATCCTCTACACGAATCAAAGAACGAGTATTTATTTACTTAACGACACATCAACACATTTAATATTTGATACAGTGCAGTAATATATTTAATTATGTCATTATTCCAATGATGATATGAAAGAAGACTTCTGAGGCCGGTTATATTAAATGTAATTACAATGTAGTCATATTTAATTATGTCATTATTATAAAGGCGATATCTAAGGGAACTATACTATGAGCTAGTCAGTGTATATTAGCGATAACAGATCTGTTATAATTTATATTTTGCTCTTTTCCCATACAACTCGCGGCTAGGATCAAAGATTGTGAAACAAAAGAACTGGCTTCAGTCACTTAAAAGGAAAAGCTGTTGGTATTCGCACCAAAGAGACTGAACCGGTGACACTTTTTCTTTGAAACCTAACCTTCAGTTACAGACTGAATGATTGTCCTGTGCAGTATATAATTTACGTTTATACATTACAGAGATATAATTCATTTTTATTATTCTGTATAAACGAAAGTGTATTATCGTCCTAGATGTAATTAAAATGATCCTCAAAACTTCTCTGATTGTGTCAAAAATAAAATTATTTCTGACAATATATAATTTTAAGTCCTTTTTTTTTTTTTTTTTTTTTTTTGTCCCGCTATTTGAGTCAGAGTATTATAAATATATATTTGCCAGTATCTCAGTACTTTAATAACTCTGATAAATGTCAGACAGTTAGTTTGTCAAGCACAGATATTTATTTTATCTGTAAGAGAAAATATTCAACTCCTGTGTATTAATAATGATGTTATCTTTCAGACTTTTGTTTGTATTTCAGATTCGAAAATCTTTGACGTGTCGAACTGGCTAAAACTGGACCATAGAGGAAAATTTATCTGATTGCTTTTCGTGCGACTTTCCAATTCATTAGAGTTATCTACACACCGATATTTCACAGAAGATCTAGAAATTAGTTTAAAAACGAACTGCTGATTTGCAATGGATATGCAAGAGACTGAATGTTTGCGTCACGCATTTCAAATATTCCAAGTTTTACGCGATTTCTGAAACTAGTTTTCCAGGATTCTAAACGTAGTTTTCCATGATTTCTGAAGCTAATTTTCCAGAATTTCTGAAACGGTTGCCTTGGTCAAATTTTCATCAAGTCTGGAACAAGAGCCGTGCTATCATTTACAGAATGGTGAGGAAAAAAAAGCATAGAAGAAGAAGAAGAAGAAGAAGAAGAAGAAGAAGAAGAAGAAGAAGAAGAAGAAGAAGAAGAAGCGGAAAGAAAGAAGAAAACAAACGTCATGAAATACAGAAAAGTAGCTAAAAAAAGTGGGGAGAGAAAAAAAAAACTTAAGTCATCGGTAATGTTTGACGAATGCGTTTGTTCCTGGGAGACAAGATTTAAGTCTAATCAAGCCTAGACACTCTGTCACCTTCAGCATGTTTTCTTTTCAGTTCCCACAAAGCGGCCTCGTTTTCGTATCGATCCTGTTTCTTTTATAAAAACGCCGTTGTCCGAGATTTACCGTAACTCTCTCTCTCTCTCTCTCTCTCTCTCTCTCTCTCTCTCTCTCTCTCTCTCTCTCTCTCTCTCTCTCTCTCTCTCTCTACTTGAAGGGAAATCGAGACTTTGCCGGGCGCGGGTTTGCATTAATAAAACGCTGTAATGAATTTTAACATTTCGCCTTTGGTCGTGGATTTGCAACAGTTGGACGGAATCACGTCTCTACGTGTGCCCGGGAGCCAAAAGCGTCAATTTTTACAGCGCTGTGGAGAGGCTTCCAGCCAGAGGAAGACCGCGAGAGTTCTGCTTTAAGGCGCGTTTCGTGAGGAGAAATTGAATTGTCGACACCGATTAGTTAATGTGTGTCCAGTTTACCAGGGTTGTCCGCGGTGCGCTGGATCACAAGCGTGGAACAGTTGCTGCTGAGCTCGGTTTCGAAAACAAACGGACGCCTGTGGCAGAGAACGTGAAATCAATTCAGTTTAATTTCATCATCGTCATCGAAAGTCTTTTCTCTTCCTGTTGATTTCGTTTCTTTTTCTTCCTCTTTTTTTTATTTTTTTATTTTTTATTTTTATTTATTTATGTATTTGTTGTTGTTGTTTATTTATTTATTATTTTTTTATTACGACTTTTGTTACTTCTGCTGCTGTCGACGTTATTCTATTACAGTTTTACTGGTTTTAACATTAGTACTACAACTACTACGTTTACTTCCATTACTACTGACACTACTATTATTATTTCACATTCTGTTACTCTATTACTACTAGGCTACTAGGTTATTGGTATTAACACTAAACCACCAGCACTATTACCCGTAAGCTTTTAGTACAATTATCACATCTCCTAGGAAACTTCTAATACCATTTCCATCACACCTTAATACTAATCGCTTACTACTACTACTTCTACTACTACTACTACTACTACTACTATGTCTACTTCTACTGCAAATTCTCCTAACTGTGCAACTAAAATAACATAATATTTACAGAAAAGGGCGCCTGCATCCAGACACATAAAAGATCAACATATTCTAAATGTCGTATCTGAAATATAAGTCACCATAACACTAAAGCCAGATCGAAATTAAAAAGAAATTTCTCGTTAACGAAATAGCCGCAGTCTCTATTACAAGACATGATCGTCTTGGGCAAAGTTTATAGAAATAATATTTGAACAAGGCGGATCTCGTTATGAAAATATCGATGAACAATAAGAGAGAGATTCTGAACTTTGCGACAGTCATCAAAGAATTGAGTGTGGGAAAAAAAAAAAAAAAAAAATAACGATGCCTTCAGGGATCTCACACCACAGTTTTCTATTACAAGTAATAAATGTTTTGTAATACGTTTTACACACCACCCTTGTCTTTTTGTAGCGTTCCAGATGATTTTTATTTTTTTATAAGAAATGATGCTGGGTCTTGTATATCAGGGTTATCTTAAAAGTGAACAGTGATTTATGATATTGGGGATCTCTGTGCAGTGGTTTCCTATTATCTGTGATGAATGTTTCATGTGGAAATCTGCGCATCTCGCGCAGATAACAGCAGTGTTGTAATGTGCGCGTTGTAATAGTTAGCGAAATGTTTAGCGTATTTGTGCATAGCTGCAGATTACGAATAATGAATGGCTGTTTTATTCCTTCCTGTTCTCTTTTGTTACGGTTTTTTGGGAGTGCTTTTATTATTATTATTATTGTTATTATTATTATTATTATTATTATTATTATTATTATTATTATTGTTGTTGTTGTTCTTGTTGTTGTTGTTGTTATTGTTATTATTGTTTAAGTTGTCGTTGATGTTGTTGCTTTTGTTGTTGTTATTTGTTTTTGTGTGTTTGTTTTAGTTTTTGGGGTTGTTTTTGTTTTTGCTTGTTCTGTGTGGAAATTTTGGTTTTGGGGTTTTGGGGGGTTTGTGTGGAGTTTTTTGGGGGGACTGGGGGATTTGTGTGCTGGATGCGTGTATCTATTGGGGTTGTTTGCGGAGTTTTATTTTTCTTTGGGAGGGTGAGGGAAAATTATTTTTATATATATATTTATATTTAAATTTTACGGAAAATATTGCTGTATAAACATTAAGTTTCCAGCTCAGCATTTCCTTAGAATTGTGTTGTTATAGCGTTGTAATACACAATGCGCCAGTTTCGTGAATTTTCTTTGGATCTGGCAGCGCACAAACTGTTTATCAAAATGTGTGGCACGTTCCTTCTTGTTTCTGGAATGAGGCAAAGAAAATATTACCTTTAGCTAATCCATCAATCTGACCAGCCCAGCTGATGTGGTGAATATCCTAATATTAACATTATACAGCAAACGTATGTTTGAATAACTTCAACCTTTAACATGCGTTTTCGTTAAATAATCATTTGTTACAAATAATTTAAAA